>VZSE01010904.1:412831-517338 GCA_013398275.1 Promerops cafer
TGCTGCCGCCGCCGCCGATCGCGGCTCCCTCGGCTGGGCCGGGCCGGTCGCCGCTGCCGTGTCCGCTGCCTGAGGAAGAGAAGGAGCAGGAGGCAGAGGGAGCGCCCCGGCGGGCAGCGGCGCAGCCATGAGCGGCGGGGAGGGGGTCTGCTCGGGCTGGCTCCGAAAGTCCCCGCCGGAGAAGAAGTTGAAACGCTACGTGAGTGCCCTCTCCCACTCGCGGGCCGCGCTCCCCCTTACTCCCTCCCTTCCCCTCTGCCCCGCTTGTCTCCCGCTGGAGCTCCGCGCTCGCCTCCCGCTCCCGCCGGCCCGGCTCGACCTGGCCTCCCCGCGCGTTCCCTCCCGGCCGGGCCCGGACGAGCCGCCCTCCCGGCCGCCTCCCCGTTCCAGCTGGGACTTCTGCACGGCACGTCCCGTGCCTTTATTTTCCCTTTTCGTTAATTCCTACTTTCTTTCTTCCTTGCTTGCTTTCTTGGTTGTTTTCTTTTTCGTTTTTCATTTTTTTTTCTCCTTATAAAAGGGGCACTTGAGCGGTCAGATGTTTCAGCTCAGCTTTTATCGCCTTTCCGAGGGAGTCGGGAGAGGGAGGGGGCGGAGTTTTCCCCTCTTCCCTCTGGGTCCGGGCTCAGTATATATGTATTTTTAAACGTAAACACTTGCCATCCCGGGGCTGGTGCCCGGTCCCAGGGAGGGCGGGGGGTGCCCCGGTTCCGCGCCGCTCCCGGCTGGATCGCACCGGGTCTGATGGCCCGGAGACGGCGGGAGCCGGGGATGCCTCGGGAGCACTCCCGCTGGGGCGGGGGGAGCTCTGCCCTTGCTCTCCGCACCGGGAAAAGAGGAAAGAGTTGTGAGAGAAGCGCCTGTGTCTTTCCCGAAGTTGTTCCCGCTGTTACTCGGCAGTGGCTGCGCTCGCAGGGGCTGCGGCGGAGCGGACACTGCGCTGCTGGCAAGAAAATGGAGCGCGTTTGCTGAGCGGGCAGATTCCGTGACAGGGCACAGCGGAGCTGCGGGGCCGCTGGGGAGGCTGTCAGGTCACGTAGGAGGGATGGGTGATGCCAGGAGTCATCGCTGCTGGCTGAGCCCTTTCGCATTGGCACCCGGCTTGTTTCGCGGCATCTGTGTAATTGGGACAAAATGTTGGGCCTTTATTTTTTTTCTCCTTTCTTTCTTCTTCTTCTTCTTCTCCCCCCGGCCAGTGTTTTTCTTTTCCTTTTTTAAGCAGCTAAGCTGCGGATTTATTTGAGAATCTGTGAATATGGATCTTAACGTGACCATGTTATTTTTGTCTGTTGGCGATTAGCAGTCTCTTCTCGAAGAACTGTTCTGGATGTTTTTTTTAAATGACAGGAAATTAGTGAAATTAGTCTCTATTTAAATTAAAAACCAATATTTGGGGTAGCCCATTCTCTGGTTCCCAGTGTCAAAAATCCTATTTGTGCGAACGAAAGAGAACATCCTGATAGGTCATAACAGGCTTCTGCTTCCCTGCTGAATTGGACATGGGCCGTATTTTTGGCCAGTTCTCCATGTCTGTATGTGTATTCACAGGATGCCTCTTTACCAGTGTGTAGGAATTAAGAGCAGTATTAAAAACTTTTAATAAATTTTTTGCTCAAACTCTAAATCCTGTGAAGGTTGCTGTCAGAGTTTGGACAGAGTTTGCCCTCCTAAATCGATCTCATAAATCAATCTCTAAATATGCGAACTTTTTTCCATGTAGCTGCCCCTTCAGTGTATTTATAGATCCACTTCCATACTGGAATTACACCAGAACCTTTGAGGGCAAAACCCTGACTACAGCAGTGGTCAAGTGGTTCCCTGTCCTAAAGAGGTAATTCCTTAATTTTCACTTGAAAGGGGGATCTGCTCTTTGAGTAGGCGGAGTATCAGGGTGATAATATGGCAAGTTTACATTAGGGTGACTTAGTTTAACGTCACCATGCATTGTAGGCCATAAGGTCATGAATTTAAATCTTGCGTGTTATTTTTGACTCTTTTCTGCTTGTGTAAAAGAAAGGTACCACTTAAAGAAGGACTTAAAGTAACATTCCTCCTGTTTTCTGTAGTGCCTGATCTGTTGCAGGCTGAAGGCTGACACTCCCTTCAAAGACCTAAAAGTGACCTTGACATTACGGTCACCTTCTTTGAGCAAACAAAAAGTTGACGTACTTAAGATGATGAACTTTAGCTAAGTGCACTGGCTGGAGAGTTGGCTTCTGCTCCTTCTAATTCTATGCTTAAGCGAAGGCACTGCAGAGAGCTGCCTTTTCCAAAGCTGTGTTGTATGGTGGTGGTATTTCAAGGGGCTGCACCAGATGAAAAGATGGGAAAGTGATTTCAATAGGAAACTGCTTTTCTGCAACACATACTTTTCACATGTATATATGGAAAATTGTAACTTCACACTCTATTAGGTTTTGCATGCAAGTGTTGGGGCAAACCCAGGTTACCATCTGGGAATGGAGATAAGTCTGAAATTGCAGTCAAATATGGTTTCGTTCTTAGGAAGGGTGAAAAGGAGCACTTTGAAGCTAGTACACAGACATATGTTTCACAGGGACTTCAATTTTTAGTTTGAAACAGTTGGACATGGTATTAAAGCTAGCTTATACTCATTTGGAGGCTAAAAAAAGTAAAAACCCTCCAACCAACCCTGTCCTGCAGGTGGAATAATCAGATTTCCCTGAGTGTATGCCTTAATGCCATGAATGTCTGTTTCCCCTCTTAGGAGTTCTGTTCTCATGCCTTTTTCATGTGTTTTTGGCATGGAATTAATGTTCTGACAGCCACTGGCACCTGCTGTCAGTTCCCTGGAGCTGCTGTTCAGAACAGTTTGTTTGAGGGAGTAGACTGGTCATTTCTAGCAGCAGATCTCTGAGGAAAGTACAGGTAACTTTTGGTGCTGGTTGGGGGTCAAGATGTGGATTTAGCAGAGGAGAAGGAAAAGGGAGTTGGGGCTAAATCCTGCACAGTTCTCCACAGCCTGTGCTGTGGTTTCACAAGTACATGAAAGAACTTGTTTGTGCAGAGAGATGGAGGACTGCTAAATTTTACAGGTTCTGCTATCTTCTTGTATGTTTTTCTTTCTTCCTTGTTCTGTTGCCTTCAACTTTGCAAACGTTTATGTGCTCACTTTAACTGGCTGTGATTCTTCTGTCCCCTTATTTTTAAAAAATGTAATTGGAAAACCCCTTTCTCTCCATCTGTCCTTTAAAATATGATAGTAAACCTTGGCTTCGTGGTTTTCTGCTGCATTGCAGTTCTGCTGTGCATGTGCCAGTTAAAATAGCTGATGCTTTCTGGTGGCAGCACAGAGGTTTTTTTACTACCATTATGCTAGGAAACCACCAGATATTTACACACAGCTGTCCTTGGTAAAGCAAGGAAGAAAAGCTTGAGGGAATAGGAATAAGTCTTAAATTCTCTCCTAGAATGACTACACTTTTGTCTGGGGTAGGTTAGGGCTCAGTAGGACACCTGGATGTGCTTTAAATCAGAATCTTAGCATTGATGGTTGTTTTATGGAACCAGTTTGTAGAAAGTCTACTAATGTAGTATTCCCAGTATTCTGAGGGAATCTCATCAGTGCATATAAATATCTCGAAGTCTGGTGTCAAGAGGTTGATGCCAGACTCTTTTCAGTGGTGCTCAGTGACGGCATGAGGAGCAATGGCCATAAACTAAAAACACAAGAAGTTTCACCTTAACATGAGGAAGAACTTCTTTACATTGCAGGTGGCAGAGCACTGGAACAGGCTGCCCATAGAGGTTGTGGACTCTCCATATCTGGAGACATTCCGAATCCACCTGGACGTGTTGCTGTGTCACCTGCTCCAGGTGACCCTGCCTTGGCAGGGGTTTGGACTGGATGGTCTCCAGAGGTCCCTTCCAACCCTAACTGTTCTGTGATTCTAATATGTCCTACTTAGAAATAAATTTTATTGGCTAAAAGGTGAAACTCCATCAAAAATACACTGTGTAGACGAAACACTTTTTGGGATAAATTGGTTCAGATTTTTCTCTATCTAATAGACTTCCCCATTCTTCTTACAGTTCATAAGATGATTTTTGAAAGTAAATTAAGAAACCTTAATTTTGATGTAAGTATGACTACAAATCCTGTGGTTATTTGACTATTCCTATTGATAGTTCATTTAGTTATTTAAAAGCAAGGAGTTTGAAAATGAGAAATGGACTTGATCTCCCTAGGATGTAAGGGGCACTGATATGATTCAGACAAGGCTACAGATAGCATCCTCTTACTTCCTAATCTTTCCAGTTGTAGACACTGACTAAAAACTTGCCAGATTATTAAGATAGTTATTGATGTTTAAACTAGAGGCTCAGACAGCATAGGTACAGAAGTGGAATATTTTGCTGTGGTTTTGTTTGGCAGTTGTTCTTTGGCACTAATCACATAGGTGCATCTTCTGTCTTGAGTAATACTTAAACTAAGATATGTAATGGTTTTAAGAAGTGTTACATTCAGCTGAATAGTTGTAATTTGGTAAAAGCTGCAGTGCCTGACCAAGGCCCTTTTTCTGGAAGACACCTGGTTGTGTTAAGTTTTCTTTGGTGATCTTTCATCAGCATAGTGAGCAAATTTAAGAAGCTGGTTGGTTTACAGGAAAAAAACAAGCCAAACTAATATGAGTTTGTCTGACATCATTCAGTGCTGTCCCCGTGGCATGGGGTCAAGTTAACTCAAGACAGATGAGTGAAATCAGGAAACATTATGTGACATCTTTTGTATTCTGAACTTGATTGTGCTTGTGCTACTCAAGAAGTTGCTGAAGACCTCACAGGGATTGGTGTTCAGGCAGGAAGCCTTCCTTCTGGAGGGAAGTCTGACCTTCTGCTTCTGCTGTGCACTGGTCAGAAAGCAGCAGTTTGACTTTTGATCTTTTCAAACATGGGTTAGTAAGCCATGAAGTTGAAAGCATGACTAAACACAGTGTTTTTGTTGATTATAGGAGGAAGTTGCATTGTTTTGTGTGCCAATTGAAAATGCTGATATAATGTTGGGTATGACTTTAGGGCTGTAGCTACATCCTGAGCTTGCTGTTAGGGTGTGAGGCTCACTTGAGGAGCATGGAACTCATCATACAAGTATTTGTCATCTTTGATAGAACATCAGGGGCTGGTGTTGATTTTGCTGCCAAAGCTGCAGCACTCTTAGTGCCTGACCTGTGGTGCATGCTCTGAATTAACTCCCAGAGGATGGTTGCAGAGGGTAAGAGCAGGCACCAGCATATAAAACAGATTAAGAAGTCTAATGTGTGCATAGTAAGATTATCTTCTGCTAGTTATTTTAATTTTTATGTAGTTTACCGTACTATTATTTTAAGCATTTCTGAGCTTGGGGGATCAGGTGGTACCTGAACCACTTGAATGCTTTTTTCCCTTGGTGTAAATAGGAAAATTGGAGACCTAATTAACAGAAATTGTCCTGTTCCTTTTGAAGTGCAGGTGAACTACTGGACATATGAAATAAGCCAGATATTCTAAATATGTTAAACGGTGTGAAAAAATTTTCATAACATCTATGAAATAATAACTCTTAATTTGAGAACACAGTAGCTGAGAAATGAAAGAACAATCAAATTCTGATTTTTCATGATATTGACGATGGTTCCCAATTGGATGTATAGCAACTTATAGATACCTTTTCACTATTTCTTCTGTGTTTTGATAAGTCTGTTAATGAGATTTGGTGCAGCTAATCACATGGGATTATAGTTCAATGAGAAACTAAGAGGGAGCAGGGAGAGGAAGTGGGAAAACAAATCAGTGTCTGCCACTTTCTTGATGCTGCATAGTGGCCGCCCCTCCATGTGTGCACAGAGTCTTGCAGCATTGAAACTGAGTATAAGTAACATATGTACTAAGCAGAGGAAATAATGAAATACCATGATTTTAATTTCCAATTATACACAGATGAGCTTGTTTTGCATGCCTTTTAGTCAGTCAACAGCCCAAAGCAGCTATGAAATGTCAATTGGATAAATTGAGAAAAGAATGTTTTATTGGACAGTGTAGCTTAAAAAAGTATAGACCTTGACTGTCAAAATGAGCATCAATTCTGGAAACCTTTGGTAGAGCAGGTAACTTTCAGCTGAGAGGTAATTCTTGGTATTCAACAGTCCCTTATTTAGAGAGAGAAGAAAGTGACAAAAAGTACTGTTTCTAGTGCCCTTTTCGCTCCGTCTTTAAGTTTTAAAAATCTTGGAATGATGGCCACTTCTGAGGCATGTTTTATTTTTGTCTTTTCTGACATAACTTTTGGATCTCATTATTAGAATCAAATGCACTCTTCCACAGACATTTAGAAAACATTTACTCCCCTTTAAATTTTACTGATGGCTTTGATAGAAGTGTTGGCAAAAAAGTGAAACAGTTTGTTCACTTTTCAAAGTTCATAGCAAAAAAGTTTTAAATCAGTGATTTAAAACGTAGGGAATTTAGGGAAGAGGATAAACCTGTAGGTTGTAGATGTCTCTGGCTTGGGTATCTTACAATTCTTCAGTCCTTCTCTCACCTTTTCCTAGTCTAAAAGTAGATGCCACTATATTGGGTGAAATATTTTCCTAAATCAAGAAGGGGAGTACAACTGATGAGGTGCAAGTTTTGTTTTGACGTAGAGCTAAGATTCACCTCCTTATTTTTTCATTCCCACTTTTCAGTGTTGCAGTGACAGACTTCTTGAGACCTTTAAAAAATTACCTTAATACTTTCTGTGCTTCAGTGAGTAATCATTTTATTGCCAATAGAAGCGAGTTCAACTGTTGCAATTTCATTGCAGTATTTCATTAGGAGGGACAGACCTTATGTCTTGCAAATTACTTGAGCAAGGCAGGCAGAAAGATCACACAGAAGGAAATAATCTTGTCAAGGCAGGTAAGCGTTGTATACAGGTGAATATTGTAGTAAAGTGTAATTTGCTGCTTTTTTAGGGACTCTAATGTAAATTCAGCTCCTTATATGTACAAACAACTAGCTCTAAAGGAATACTATGTATTTCTTTCTTTTTTCCTTTCTTTTTTATTTTCTTGGAAGGATGGAGGGAGTATTCTGCCATCTCCCAACTGCATAATATACTGTTTATTTTTAATTCCCCCTTTATCAATTCTTGCTTAGGTTTTTACTTTGGTTCTTTTATGAATTGTCTTGCTTGTTCACTTTAGGAATAGTGTTCGTAGTTGCACAAATAATGTTAGCTTTGTAAGTATTGCTCAGTGCAATATGCTAGTTGTATTTGTGAGCCTTTTATTTTCTTAAAGAAAAGCACCCCTGGCTTCCAATAAAAGGTTACATAGTATGTTTTTTGTACTCGTGTTTGCTTCCAGCTGTTGACAAAGGTTTTGTTTCTCATGATGAACTTTAGAAGCTTTTTGAAACATGCAACAGTGCTTTTAGTTGTAAAAAGTACTCTTATGTTATATAGTATCTGACTATCTCCTTAGCAGTATCCAGTGAGGAAATCTTTACAAAGTAACTTTCTGTGAGATGAAAAAGACTGAATTAGCTGTTGAACTCTCTAACCATCTTTTTCTTGGCGTGTTTTTGGTTTTTAACTGAGGAGAAGGAATATATCTAATTGCTTTTTATGCCCAGAATTACAACTTTTTGATTAAACTCCCTGAGGTTGTGGTGACACATTTTTTTCTTTTTTTTTTTTTTTCTTGGTAAATGGCAGTTATTTGGGGTAAATGGCAAATAGGGTATTTGGAGTTGTCTCTCTTAGAACTGGTGGCACAGCAGCATGTAATTAAAAAGGTCAGGCAGCTATGTCCATAGCTTTATAAGGCTTGTGTATTATTAAATGTAATATCTGTGCATAATACAAATAATTGTTTGAAAACATACCTGGAGAAAGAGGTTATACTTCAGCTAGGAAGCTGTGCCAAGATCCAGCCTCTCTCTTCAGACAGCCGAGTTTAGGCCCCACATTAAGAAGGGAATTAAATGAAAAGCTTTTGCTTCTTTTTATTTTGTTCAGCAATTTCTTGGCAGACTGATTTAAGAAAAACTACACCTTTTCAGGAGCTGTGCTTGTTCTTTTGTCTGAGAATTTCTAGGACGCCAGAAAAAAAGCTTTTCCCTCTCTTGTGTTTTTTAAAAGGAGGTAATTTTTGCCTTCTGGAAACCTTGGTGGGGGGTGCTGTGCAGGTCAGTGGCTGTACCTGGTGGCTGGGGATGGTGGCCAGGCATTGGGATAACCTTGCCCAGCAGGAGAAAAGCAACCTTGTCCCTTTGTCTGTTCCCCACACGAGTTTTCCAGCCAGCTCACTGGTGACATGTGGGTTGTTCTGCTGCTCTATAAGTGAAAACAACGCCAGATGAACCCTTCATGGCAGTGGAGATAGTGGCTGTCACAAAGTAAATCTGCTTCCCCACCCACTTCCCAGCACAGCCAGCCTTGGGGCAGAGTGATGGCAGATCACTCCTTCCTCCTGGGTAAGCCTGTCTCCACCCCGGGAGGAATGCAATGGGTTTCAGTGGAGCAGCCCAGCAGGCCCCTCTCTCTGGGGCTACAGCCACCACCAGGCTCTTCAGTATTTCTGCCTCAAAGGGAAAGGGGGAAAAAGAAAAACAACACAAAATTAGACTTTGGTTTATTTTTCTATGTTGTCTGGGTTTGGGATTTAAAAGCAAAATAAACCCTCTGTAGGTGTTTATTTCTGACAGTAGGAGTTCACTGGATTAGATTTGGGGTATGGAATAAGAACACAGGAAGCTCTTCAAACACAGTTACTACCCCTGCCTTCAAACAGACCTTTAGTCCAATCTATGCATAAGAATTACAGTGCTTTTGGGAAGCTTATTAAAAGAGCTAATACACAAATGATATCAGATGAAAAATGGATTTTGAGTTTCAAAATGGAATGATACCCATTTCTAAAAAAAAAGCAGTTCTGAAAGTTATGTGTCAGTTTGTCATTTTCCCTTTGTATGAAGAATAACTGCACTGAGTCATGTAATGTGTTAGACAAATGTTCCCATTCACACTTAATCCATGTTTCTGTTAGAGTTTTCTGATGCTCATGTTTCCATGTATATTCTTAAACATGATCAGATGTAGTGGAGAAGCTGCAGCTGGTTTTGGGATGGTGCAGGGAGAATTGCTGCTTTATAAGGAAAGCTTTTTGAAACCAGTTGTAAGTCCATAGACAGAATTTAACAAACATTTATGATTTTTAAAAATGCATATACATATCTGTGATCCTTAAAAGTAGGGTAAAATGCTGACAGTAAGTGTATCCCTTTGCAGCAAACACCGAAAAGTAAGGAATTTATTAGTAAGGAGATGGTGGGGATAATTTATTTGATGCATCTAATGGTTATTATAAGGATGGCATGTGTTTGTTTCATCAATAAACAACCAAGAAAGAGGATGTCAGAGTAATGTATGAACTTGATGTGAATTGACAATTTGTCCTTGCATTGTGTAATTAAAAAAAAAAAAAAAAAGAGGAGGCAGGGAGAAATAGGGGAGTGTTTGGAGTATAGTTTGAAACAGAAGAGGCTTTTTCAGGACAAATGAGGCGGTGGAATGCTCTGCCATGTGGTATCCACACTGGGAATGCAGGAGATTCCGGGAAGGCTTGGAGAGAAATCCCCCATCTGTAAACATGAACACTTGGAGGTCTGGGCTGTGATAAGAGGAAACTTCTAAAATGTCATGTTGTAACTGGTTCCTTTGGTACACTTGTGTGATCCAGTCTTTTCCTAGTTCTGCTGATGTGCAGGAAGAGTCAGTGGTAGGCTGTGAGTGTGATGCCATCTGACAGTTCTGCTTTCCTAGAAAGTAGGAAAAGTAGTTCATCTATATGAACTTAATTTGAGATTTAAGACACAAACTGGCAAAAACTTGTTCTTTTTTAATCTACTACTTCTTATGTAATTCTATGATTTCTTTTGGTGCTCTTCATTAAAAAAATGTTTTTTCTTTCAATTATGTGTTGCCACCATGAGAACATCACCCAGTGTATTAGATAAACTTATTGTTTATGAAATCCTTCCCTGTTGCTAAGGGAGATGACTTCAATCAATGCAAGAGTAGGAATGTCAATATGTGTATCTTCCTGAATCTTGTATGTCCTGGTGCATTTCCATTCACTGTTTGTATGCAATTATTACTGAAGTTATTTGCATCATGCTGTGTGAGTAAGTTTTGCAGTCTAATGGCTTGTTACTCAGTGTGAAATAATGCTCTGAAAGCTGAGGTCATGTCACGCTCTTAGTTATGACCTATCTAATGCAGTTGTCTGTGTGCACAAATGAAGGTAAATTGCATAAGCTTCTCAGCACTATGAGAAATAACTAAAATGACTCTTCACTACCAAAGGTCTGTCTGCAGAGAGGACACACTTGGATTCACTCAGGAATCAGTCATTACTAAAATGAAACCAGTTTTTTCTTTTCTGGAGTTTTGGAGTGGGGAAGGGAGAAATGGGGCAGGGGGAAGATCTAAACTGAAGAGTAGCATACAAGTGACTCATTAGTGTAAACTGGAAAACTTAACCCTGGTTTCATCCCAGGGTAATTTTGTCCTAGGACAAGTAACTACAGAGTTTTCTGCTATGGTGTGTAATTCAGTGCTAAGTTAACTCACAGTCCTTTGAATTTTTCCTTGATCTGATGGCTCTCTTAGTCTGTGAATCTCTGCAGCTCCAGGAAAAAAAAAGAGCAGGAATTTATTATCTGATTTATAAAGAGAATGACAGGAAGATCATTACTGATAATATAATGGAGGCACCACTATCATTACATAAATTTGAGAGTATTCTTTGGTGGCATTTTCTTACAGTACGGCCATAACTCACTGGGATACAAATCCGCTTGTTTGCTGTTTTAGCCTTGAAATGGGAATGTTAATAATGCAGATTATTACTGCAGTTTAAGAAACTTTAAACTTCTGCTAGGATCTAACAAACTGTGGATGGGAGGTGCAAAGTCATAAGCAGCACTGCTGAGATTGCTTCCAACAACTGCTGGGAAGGCAGTGCTATTCCCATTGGGGTGCATCTCCTGCCTTCTGCTTACGGGAAGAGGTTTTCCTGTCAGTCTCTGCAACCAGCATCGAACAGAGCTGGAGAGTGTTCCCACCTCCCTTAGCTGGCTGGAGAATGAGCTCTTCGATCCTTTGCTTCAGGTAGTTGTTGTTTAAAGGTAGGGCAAATTGAATGCTCTTCTGAAATTTCAGTCTGCTTAAGTAAAATAAGGAACAAGGAAGACTGTGATCTGTCCTTTCCAACTGGGAGACTGAGCTGGACAGATGTTTCTTAGTCAGTGCTGAGGAGGAAAGTCCCTGGCTAGGAGCTCTAGAAGGAGGGTTAAAAGGTGAAGGAATCCTATGGGGGCCTCCTGCTGCGATGATGGCTTCAGCCCTACACAAGTGGGATTGAAGATACAAAACTTGTGTCTCTTCATCCTTTCCTCTTCCTCCTCCTTCTCTCATTGCAACTACTTTGTGTTTATTTTTCTACTTTTAAATTGCATAATTTAGTCCTTCCTGTCACTTCCTAATGTCTGAATCATAGGTAGCTCTTCCTGCCTGCAGTAAACAAACATTTTACTCCTGGCACCTTTCCAAACATTGAGATTGTGTTTATGAAGGTGGAGGGGGTCCCTCTGGCAGTGTGCTTGGGAAGCTAACTCACTTGTGTACAGGTTGGGTAAGCTGCTTACTGCATACTTCTGTGGCCAGCTGATTTCCTTGTCTTTCCAGTCTTCCAAACTGATGGATTTGCTGGGCTAATCAGGGCCAAGCAGGTGAATGGTAACAGATGATAAAAGCAGAGCATAAACAGTGGGCTATGAGCTTCTGCAGTTAATAACAGTAGCAAGTAGATTGCCTCAAGTCTTGCTGCTGCTGGTGGTGCCCCTTGGCTCTATCACACCTTGCATGTAGGTACAGTGCTGAGGTACATGGCGTGGATCATCTAACCAGTCACTTGGGAGAAACACTGCCTGGTCTAACTCTCAGGCTTTGCTCATTTTTTTTATTCTTTTACTGCAAGGCAAGAAGATAACACAGGATATTTTGGAGCATGTGTCAGCCTCCATCAGCCTCCTGTATATCTTAGACCACATTTGTAAAAGCTGCAAAACAGAAGTGTGTCATCTTCATTTTTCATGTTATTACTCCTCTTTCTTAGCTTTGAAAATCCTTTATTTTATTTTTGAATTTACTGTGACTCCAGAATGATGCAGAGAAGACACAGCTAACACCCATGGAGGCTTCCCACCTCTCCTGTTGCATTTGCACTCTCTTTACTGATTACTGTCCTTTATGAAGAAAATTCATCTTGAATCATCATAGACCAGCCTCACAATGTGTTGAACACTACAGCTCCTGCACTGCATATGGAACTGTTAAATGGACTTCACTTGGTAAATGGAGACAGCAGAGAAAAAAAACCAGTCTTTTGTTTACAGCTTTGCACTTGTACCTTCCTACCCATCTGTGCCTCCTCACTTCCCTCTCTGGTTCTTACTATTAAGATGCAAGAAGGTGAGAATAAGTTAAATATGTTTAGGATAGATTAGATGAGGAAAGCATACCCTGAATATTAGACTGACTTAATTGTGCTTTCTTGTAAAAGATAAAGAGCTCGCCTTTTTCTTAAGTTACAACTTACCCTGACTTTTCTGACAGTGTTGTGTATAGCGTGGGAAGCATATTCTCTATGCAGATGATCTAAAAAACCTACCAAAACCATTTTGCAGGTTTTGGCAATAAGACAAAGCGACAGAATGTTACTCTAGCCTAGTTTAGTACCAGTTTCAGAAAAGACAATTGAAGCAAAAGAGCCGTGCTATTACATGTCATAGGAATGCCTCATGTTCCAGTTTGTTCTGGCTGAGGCTGCATATGCACAGGGACATGGGGCTTTCCCTTGTGCTATTTTTTCTCATCCAGTCAGTAAATGAATTAATGAAATTCCTCAGAAAGATAAGTTTGAGAGACTTTAGACCTGAGAGCTTATTTTATTTGTGGTTGGGTTGGATACCATTTTTGCCATCATTGCCTACTTGCACTGTTTGCCTAGGTGTAATGAAAGAATTTACATTTTATTTCACAATAGTGGGAGGAGTTACTTTTTCCTATGGTTGGGGTTGAAATGAGTTTTCTGTATGTGGAGCATGAAAGTAATTTTCTTGAGGGTGCAATTTGGGTAATGTGCCATTGTACATACTAGGGAATTGGAAAGAAAGTATTGTGGTAGAAGACAGCACCCTCTTAATAGTATATTCCAGTCTAAAATCATGGCAACCTCTTTCATAATAATACTGTACCATGTGGAAACAGTTACATGAAAATATTTTTATCTGTTTGCTACATGCATTTTGGAATTCTTGAACTTTAATAATACACATTCAAATAAATGCCATGTTAAATAATCTAGAAAATACTTATGTGTCCTTTCTACGCCATGTGGTGAAAGTTTTGCTGAATCAGGAACAAAAATGTAAGGGCTGAGTCCTGTAATTATAGTATTATAGGGCCTGACTACTATTGTCTTTTAAGCTTGTAATATAAAGTGTTTTGGTTAGAATGAAGATAACACTAACCAAAGTACAATGAAACCCAATTTTGCAGTCATTTGCATTACTTTGTCTTGTAATGTTCCACAGTACTATTTTATCAGTTCTAGTCAATAAACATCACAGTGGTGTGCAAATCTTTCCATTGACATTTGAGCTTATTTAATTATACTCTTGAACTGAATTACAGTGATTGCATTATTGTCATTCCTCTGAGCCGATGACAGTCTCGCCTTTTCAAAGGATGTTGGGCTTTTTATTTCTTTAGAAGACATAAGTAGTATTAAAGTGAAATCTGATGGAATGTTGTATGATTTTTAGCAACTTGTTAAGCAGCGCTTCTGAGTTGCTTGTGAAATTTCAGTAAGTCTCATTGTAAAGTGCAAATATTTCTCTAGGCAATTGAACTATGCAGCCTTAAGTTGCTATTAAACACCTCTATAGTATTATGAAAAAAATCATGCTAAGCTTTATACCAAAACTTGTGACTGTAGACAGGTATAAACCAAGAAAATGGCTGAGACTATAGTAGAAACATGCTTTCCCATGAAATAAAATCCAGGGATGTAGCCGCTGTAGTTGTGCAATAAATTATCATAAATGTGATGTCATAGTCTCTGCAATTTTCTGAAGGGGTAGTCTGATTTTGAAATCAACTAAGTAGTGAATAACAAGCGTCTGAATTGGCCGACACAACAGCAGACAAGTCTGCATCATTTGAGGAAAGCAGTCATCTCCTTAGTGAATTAAAGTATTTCAAATTAGAATTTACTGACTCAATGTGTTCATCTTGGCTTTTCATGAAGGAGTGCAGCATCTGATTAATTTTTTTTTAATAACAGATCCCTAAACTGCAGGGCTACACAGTTAAGAAGAGACTGATTGGAAAAGAGTTCAATGAGGCTATTAAATGTAACTCTTCTGAACTGCAGTTTTTCTCTGGTAGCATTCAAACATATTTATTCACCTGTAGAAAAAGGTCCCGAGATGCTGATGGGATTGCAGGACTGAGCTTTTGATTTATGAGGACAATTTCACAAGGGTGAAATTACCCAAGGGTGTATCATGAAGATTAGACAGAACCTAGCAAGTCTTTAAGATTTCAATGGCGTAATTCAGAAAGTTTGTTTGGGGTAATTATTGTATGTGATAACAAGGACATATTGCTTGAACTGTAGCTCTGCCTTGCCATTGATCTGTCTGTGGATGGCTCCTCATGTGTTATTGTAACTTAAAAGAAAATGGGAGAGTCCTCCAGGTTTGGTATGGGTCTTGGTTAAAAATTAGGTATTGTTAATGAAATTATTTGAAAGAACAAGTTGAAATTCAATTGAGTGCGGTAAAACTTAACTCAATGTCCTAATAAGGATATATTCTAAAGGTAATAAAGCACAGCTATGTTTTTGAGTGATTACCAGAACCTCTTTGTGTATATGTATATATATAGATATATATATATTAATTAAAGCAGTTCAAACAGCTTAGGAACTAGTGATGTGCCAACAAAATATATCTCTGTGCCTTCCTAGTAAGAAATAGGAGAATCTTCACAAAATTTCCATTCCTGTGTCCTTCAGGTAAAAACGCGGGTAAATAAATAAGTCTTGCAATGTGCCCAGAAAGTTATCTGTGAGGGATCAGCTGGAGCAAAACTCGAAGCCAAGAGTCTTCCCAGAAGGTGAAGCCTTGGCTTTAACCTGGCTCAGTCTTTCCTCATGACTTTTGCAGATGCCTGCAGAGGCCTTTCCAAGCTGATACCCATTCATTCTATTTCTTTTTTTCCCTTTTCACCTTTATTCACTTTAGAAGTAATCAAAAACTCCTTGCTTGAGCTCTTGTATTTCGCCTTGTGACATAATACTGTGCTACTCTTGTAACTTAATGTCTTTCATTTTCTTTTTTTCCTTTTCCTTTTGGTCTCACTTTCCTTTGTAGATCTGCAGCTTCTGTGTCAGCTTGTATCTGTTCATCTTTGCTCTGCCTTGCCATTGATCTGTCTGTGGATGGCTCCTCATGCTCATTTTATGTAAACTTCGCATCAGTGGCACACACTCAATCTCTCTGCTCCTAAATGCTGCCTTTTCTCAGACTTGTCTTCTGTACACTACTACCACTAATGTTTTGATACCAAATTAATTGTATTTTCTGTTTTCTTGGAAGTTGTCTTTGCAGCTGATATCTCTGTTCCTTTAACATATGCCCAATATTTTCCTGATGCTTAAGTCTCTTTGCCACTGGAGTTTCCCATTCCAGGAACATGTAGATGGCCTTGCCGACATTCACCATTGGCTGGGCATGTAGGCATTTTCCAGACAGAGTCAACTGTAGCTGGGGTTTTTTATTTTGTTTTGTTGGTTTTTTGTTTGGTTGGTTTTTGTTTTGTTGTTCTTGGTTGGTTGGTTGGTTTTTTTTGTGTCAGTCCTCCTTGAGCCTTCTTTTCTCCAGGGGACAGAGCTCCAGCTCTTTCAGCTGCTCCTCATAGGACTTGTGCTCCAGACCCTTGCCCAGCTCCATTGCCCTTCTCTGGACACGCTCCAGAATCTCAATGTCTTTCTTTTATTGAGGGGCTCAAACCACAGGATTTGAGGTTTGGCCTCACCATTGCTGAATACAGGGGGACGATCACTGCCCCGGTCCTGCTGGCCACCCTATTGCTGGTCCAGGCCAGGATGCCACTGGCCTTCTCAGCCACCTGGGCACAGCTGGCTCATGTTCAGCAGCTGATGACCAGCACTCCCAGGTCCTTTTCTGCTGGGCAGTTTTCCAGCCACTCTGCCCCAGCGTGTGTTACTGCCTAGGGTTGTAGCAGCCCACGAGCAGGTCCCAGCACGTGGCCTTGTTGAACCTCACACAGCTGGCCTCTTGCCACTGATCCAGCCTGTCCAGATCCCTCTGCAGAGCCTTCCTGCCCTCCAGCAGACCAACATTCCCAACCAATTTGGTGTCATCTGTGAACTTACTGAGGGTGCACTTGAACCCCTCATCCAGATCATTGATAAAGATATTAATCAGGACTGGCCTGTATATCTCTGAATGCCACAAATATTTTTTCTTCATAGATCCATAAAATGCAGTCTCCTTGAAGGTTGTAATTTAAAGCCATTCATAACTGCACTATATCTCTATAGCGACTTATATATTATTATTTTTCCTGCCTGGTGTAGCAGATTTATCTCTGGTTTTAAACTCTGCACTAAGTTTGAGATTAAGTGATACGACTATTTTCTGAACTATTAGAACTAGAGAGTGCTTTTTCATTCTGTTCTCAATCAAGATTGATTTCCTCTATTATGTGTGCAAAGGATTTGTGAGGTTGTTCTATTCACTTGTGTATTTTTGTGAAATGGTCTTATGTCTATACTGAGGGGAGGAACTACATACAAATTTTTCAGAGGACTTCATGGTGGAAAACATCTCTTTCTCTGCTTGGAAAGCATGTAGCAGGGTTTACATGTAATTGCTCTTTTTTAGTCTAATCTGGGCAGATTAAGAGATTAATTTGTAGTTTGGACTTTGCCTGTATGGAGATGAAGGCCAAAATGGATTGAATTTGTGCATAGAGAGAATTAACAGAATGGAGACTGGTGAGCACAGGAATTCTCTCTGCTCTTTTGGGAGTGCTGCCAAGATAAACTGCTGTCCTCTGTGTCAGCTGTAAAGTTTCTTTGTAGTCATCCTTCAGTAAAGCCCCAAACAGAGTGCGTGGTTCGAATTCCACTGAGATATAATAGCAAACACAAATATGAAAGCTGACCCCTGAAGGAATGCAATTTTAACTATAAAGCCAAATTTTCTTTCATTTTATGATCTCACTACTCTAATAATAAAATAATTAGGTTTTTTAAATTTTATTTTTAATATAACAAAACCTGAAGGCAGTGGAATTCACAACATGCATTCATTCCCTCATCTGAATGGGGTAGAGAGCTTTGGAGTCTTCAGGTGCTTTGACAGCATCAGTCGTGTCTTCCCTTGACTGTGCCTCAATCAGGTGCTTTTCTCCCAAACTGTGTCAGGTGAGTCTGAAGTGGTTTGGAGCTGGAAAATACATTTACAGTGGTGACATGGTCACTGGGACTACTGCTTTCTATTTTCACAAGTCTTTGAGAAATTCTCTAAGAAGGATGTGTGACAAAGCAGAATTAATTACTATACACAGGAGATAAGCCCTATATCCTATGTGCCACCCCTTCCAACTCAGAATATTCTGTGTTTTGATGATGTAATCCAAGCCTGTTGCTGTCCAAGAGGAAATAGTTGTGTGAGCCCCCTCACCAGGATCCTGCACGGATCCTGCACGTAGTGACACAGACCAAGGCACCGAGGGCTGCTGCTGGTTAAGCTGAAACTGAGCAGGCTGCATGTTGTGAGTTTTGCAATGACCCTGATTGGGGGAAAAAGATAGAGCTGTCTGCATATTGATGGGAAAGCAAACTGGAGATGGTCCAGACCTGTTTGTGCACTCTCGAATTGTTCTGCTGCATCAATCTGCAGATTCCATCAATATTCCTGGAAGGGGAGTCGAGAAGGGGGGTGGAGAAGGTCACGTCTTGTTATTTTCTGCTCTTGCAGAAAATAACACTGCTCCTGCAGTGTTCTTAATGGAAATAACTGGAAATGAAGAGGCTACTCAGGTGTAATGAGATTTAACTAATGTAACCAATGTTTCAACTTGTTCTACTGCATGTTTGCTCTAAGGCTTGTTTACGTATTGTATAAGCCAAACTCGCCTGTCTTGTTGGGTGAGTGTGGTAAAGTCTGCAGAGCTACATGAATGTCCTGTAATATCTTACATAGCATTAACAAAATATGCCCTTGTGCTATGACACACTAATGGCACATGAAATCTGTGCTTTTCAGACACACTTCAGAATAATGATACAAATTTTTTGCAGATTGTGGGAAATTGGGCACACTCAAAAAATACCAGCCTTTTGTATTAAAAAAATAAATTAAGGGACCTGAGTTCCTGACAGAGACAAATGGGAGTTGCAGATTTTCTTATTGATGGTCTTCTGGATTGTTCTGAAATGTAGTGAAAATGTGTTGATGGACAGTTTGTATCAAGTGAGGTGACTTATTTTTCTTTTTTTTTAAACCCCTTTCCCAAGCTCACTGCCTTATTGGTCTTCAGGTGACCTTTTGGAGTTCATCACAAGAATATTTTTGGTATTTCATATAATACAGCTACTATGAACAGCTTCTCTCACTGAGAAGATCTAGGGTAATACGAATGTAGTAGTCATTGTGTGGAACACTTCCAACGCTAAGGAAAATTTTCTTTTCCTCTTGGGCTAAGTTTCTTGAGTTAATATGAAGCAAAATCTAGGAAAGAATTTTTCAAGTGAGCCAGTTAATTAGAGCTACTGTAAGTTAATTGCTATTGTGCTGAACAGACAAACATGAAATTAGTCTGGTTGTGAACCAAGTTCTGCAGTTAATATATTTTTTGCCAGTTTTGTTCATGAGAACTGCTTCAGCTGTAGAATCAGGTCTGTTGTAAAAATTTGGGGCTTTGATGCCTAGAATTGTTCTTTATTGTCCCTTTTGAACATTAGTATGCAATATTTATCTCTAAGAATCAGAAGTTTCTCAAAAGAGTTGATGTTTCCCTCAAGAGAGTTATTCAGAATTGTTATCTAGATGAATTGAAGTATTTAATTATAATCCATTGATTTAATGACCTTTGTCAAAAAATGTTTTGAAAAAATAAAAATATTTAGTTATTTTTCCTGTCACAGTAAAAAATGAAATATTTTAATTTTACATGAAAGCAATAATAAAATTTTATCAGAAAAGTAAAAATACAGCTCCACTGAAGCAATACGTTTCCAGACTTTTTTTTTCTTCTGCTCTTCCCACTTTCCCAAAAGGTTGGAAGAAAATTTAGCTTCATAATCTTTGATTTTCCTGACTTTTCCTATTTTGATAGCCTTCCTAATGTGCTTATCATAGTTTGCTTGGGATGGATTGTTCTGAGTTTCTTAGGTTAACTTAGAGTGGAGATAGTGAGTCTATATTTATGTATAGTTTACCATGTGGCTTGTGTCGCAATATTTCTGAGCAGTTATCTGACCTCTGTAATCTGTGTTACAGGAAGGTCTGTGCAAAATGCTGTTTTTACAACAGGAGAGGCAATGACCCCTAGTGATTTTTATCTGGAAATAGTAGCTAGAAGGGAAGATGTTCTGTCATTTGAACTTCTCAGTAGTTTGGTTTTTTTTGGTGGTTTTGGTTTTTTTTTTTTCATTATATGAATTTTCAGTCCAATTATTCTGTGTGCCATGTAAGAAACTGCTGTCTTCAGACTATAGTGATGTTAGCCCAATGTGTTGGTACCACAGGGATGAAAATCTGGCTTTCCCTGAGATTCAGAGGTACTGACAGAGCCAGAGAGGGGCATGGAGCACTGTGAAGGTGTTAGACTTTACGGTTCTGTATCACACTGTCTGACTTTCCTGTGTGTCGAGAAACCTACAGGCAGAAGCTCAACCTTGAAGTAAAGGAAATTGTTACTGGTAAATTTTAAACTTACTCTGGAGTAGAATAGGTTTATCTAGCAAACTGGAGATAGTAGAGGAATTGCTTGCTGCTCTTATTGCCTTAAACTGAGAGGATGCAGAGAAGAATTGAGTAATGTGGGCTGCATGCACTGTGGGTGATTGGATGGCCTTGTATATTTACATTTGACTTATTATAGTATAATCATTCTTCTTCGTCTTCTAAAATTAGCGAAGCGCAGCACAATTATAATACTTTCATGCTTCGGGATAAGCTTTGCATTTCATTAGTTCATTGGTTCTTATTTATGCTATGTCAGTTCAGGAAGAAAAATGTCAAACTGGAAAAACTTGTTTTGAAAGTTCAGTACAAGTGTGTGCTTTCTTCATCTCTAGTTTTGAATCTCCCACCTCTTCTGTTAATGTGAGAGTCTGCCTACCTGTCCTCTCTGCTGAGTTGTAGACATCACCGTGGAGCAGCATCAAAGCAGTTTATTTGCTTTCAAATACATGCATGCATTTGATGAGAAGTTTTTAGTTGACACCCCACTAAATCCTCCTTTTTTTTTTTCCTCCTCCCCCACACAAATATTTTTAGGACAAGATTTACTGGTAAAAATAGCAACAAGTTAGAGGCACCTTGCTTTAGCTTGGTTACGCTTCTCATTAGAGACTGGTGTACGTGCCTGTCTGTGTGGTGGCCTTCATCACCTGGAGGGCACTGTGCTGCAAGTGGCCACTTCTTATTTCTAAGTCGCGGCCTTCAGCAACAGTGGTTTCTAACTGTTTGGGGAGAAAGTTTGGTCAGATATGTGAGGGCAGCTTTTCTTCTCCACACTCAACCTTGTTGAGTGTAGGTCTGGAGGCTGCTCCCTGCACCTCCCTTCCCTTCTGTGGGGCTCTGTGCTGTCCATGCACAGCTTTCCAAGGAGACCGCCAAGTGTGTCTGACTCTCCCAGGGAAACCCAGAAGTTCCTGCCCCTCTACCTTGGGCTGCCACTGCTGCTTTGCTTGTGCACCTTGCGGGGCTTCTCCCACCTAGGCTGGACACTTGTGGGAACGGAGGTGGCTGTGTTCCTATGGGCTGTTGTGTTTATCTTCCTTGAGCACCACTTCAAAGTTATCTGGCAAGGAGCGCGCGCTCTTTAAAGATCACAGTCTTGCAGTATTTTTATGGATACTTTGAAAGGCAAAAGAGCACTCGGCTGGGTTAGCGGGCAGATGAGTGGATGTGGCCCTGGGGCCTCGTGCACTGCTGGAGCGCTGCGCTATCGAAGCCTTCAGACAAAACCAGAAGGATAAGGCAGTCGGCAGTCACATTTCTCTTCCTCCTGTGACTTGGTGCAGAGGCTGGAGTGAAAGATGAAACACTTGCCCTTAGACCACTCTTCAGGGTGCAGCCACGTACTTCATCTTGGTGTCTTTCCTCACAGCTGATGTTAATGGAAATGGCCTTTTTCACCACAAATTTTTTTGCTCACAGGCTTCTCCATGACCTTGTAGTGAAGTCATAAAAGCTTGAATCTTTGCTATCGCAATCCTTGCCATAGCAACATGCGTCATAGCCAAATAATTATTTATTTAATGGGCTTAATTGTGAAAACTGGGAAAGGCACTTACAAAAACTGGATCAGGTAGGGGAAAAAAAAAAGCACTAGTTTTAAAGTAAAAACAAAAAGCAGAAACACTTTCGTGATACCTGAGACAGGAATAAGTTAAGTACTGCAGCTTTGGTTTAAACTGCTTTACTTTCTTCTCTGTCTGCCTTTTCCTGCTTTTTAATTGTTTTTTCTTGTCCACTGTGCAAAAACCATGAAGCTGCTTCAGTGTTCTCCCCTCTCCCCATTTTCAAACCTATAAATACACTTCCTTTGTCATGTTGTTCCTTAGAAGCTTCACTTCCAGATAGCTTTGCTATTTAAAATCTTCCATCTTTCAATTTCATGCTATCGTGTAAAAAATAATTAGGAAGCCTGAAATCAAATGCTCTTTTTCAGTCTTCAAATTTCAGATTGTCTACAGCTTTCACTCCGTATGTTCAGAAATCAGTGTTTCTATTGACAAGCCTTCTCAGAAAGACCCATCTAGAGGAATAAAATTTAAAGTATTTAAGAACATACAGACACTAGCACATTTGTAGAGTAGAGAAACTACATACTTTTTATAACAATGACTGCTATGCTCTGGAGGATTTCCTCACTTATTCTTATCAGTATATACACGAAAAGTTACATGATCTGCAGCACCTGGTGGACTGATCTCTGATTAGTAGTTGTTCTCTTTCCTTCATTCATAAGGCAATAATGAAATGAGACAAATAGCTTTATTGATTCCATTTCAAACTTACTGACATATTGTGAATCGTTCAATTTGAATGGAGAATTCAGTAGCCATAGCAGAAAAATACATGGACTTCTGGCAGAGATGCCCTTTCCTTGTCTCTGCTTTCAGGCTGCACTGGAGTCTTGAATGAGAGTGGGAGCAAGTGGAGTGGGAATATCAGAGCAGATTTTGGCAGTTCAGGATTTTATGGATGGTTCTTGCCACAAATACACTGAAGGTGGGTTGCAAAATATGACTTGGTGACAGAGCAATGAATTGTTAATCCAGGATGGGGCTAGAATTTCAGATTTGTGAACTTTTGGCATGGAGAGAAGGGTGGGATTTTGGAAGGAAATTCATTTGTTGGATCGTGATATCAAATGCAAAGACTTTTGACTGAATAGCTCAAAAAATAACTTGGAACAACTTTTCTGTTGAAGTTATTACTGGAGTCAGAAGTCATCACTAGTGAATATTCCTGCTCAGGCCTGATGCTTGGAAGCAGAATTTCCCTTTTTTGTTGTGTGTGTTCTTTTTCGCTGGGATTTTTCTTGGTTTTTTTTTCCCCAGTGCTGAAAAGCGTAACTATACATGTTGGCGTACTGGCTGACTTAAATGCTCTTTTGGTAGTCTCTTACTCCCTATTTAGGAAAAGGAGACATCCACTCCCCTGCTGCCTGCAGAGAGCTTTATGGGACATAATCTTTCTTTTTTTTCTTGGAAAATTACTTTTTTGCATTTTATTCCACAGGTGTGATGCAAGACTGTGGTACAGGACTCATAGGCTGATAACAGTATGTTGAGAGAAAAGTCTTGCCTTAATAGTTACATTCTTGTTGTATCTTCTTGGCTATCCACACAAGTCTGCATTTTGGAATTGCAATGAGGGAGTACCTTAGACTTGGGAGCTATTTTGTGGCATTGTTCTTCACAAGATGAATCAGCAAAACCCTTTTGGGTTAAAAACAGGAAAGAAAAAAGGAAAAAATGCAGTTCTAAAAGCAGACTGTGGGGTGGTGAGTTCTTGCTGGTCCAAATGCTGTGTGAGTGACAGATGTATTCTTTAACCTGTGGATGCAAACCACCTGAGGGCAAATAAATGCATGTGCCTCCTGGGCTATGACGACAGAGCCTCAGAAGTACAGTTCTGGAGCTTTGTGAGGTTCACAGATAGACGTCGTGGTAGTCCAACAAAGCATACCTTTATACTGCTAATTAATCTTTACCCTGCATTGAATCCAAGCATAAGTTTAATATTCACAGTATTACTTTTTAAGTTTCTCTAGGCTTTCAAAGAAAAAGCCGTACCATGTTAGAAGTACTAATGCAAAGTTATGCAGAAGTGTGTACAAACTTGTAATGTATCTCTCTCTGCAGCTGTTTTGATTTAAACTGTCTCTCTTAGTCAAGCTTCAAAAATTTGGAGGAAACTTGAAGTGGAAACTTTTCAATTAAAAATAGAAGGAGAGTTCCCATTTGAAATCATGACACGATGTTGTCAATTTGGATAACCAAGAGCTCTCTGGGGTCATCCACAGCATGTTGTGATAGTGTTGTCTGAGCAACTTGGGGTATCTTGTTGGTGTCTGGTTTGCATGTCCAGCAGATGCTTCCCTATTAGGGTGAACTCAATAGGGATCAAAAATTTGTTGTTTGAGTGAAGGGCAGCCTCTGCATTTGGAAAGGCAGGTGAAGTTCTGACAGTGTCCTTTCCTCCTAAGCTACTTCCCTCTTTTCTGAGTCAAAGTGGTCCTTCTACACTTGGGGAGCACCCAGAGCTTGTAGTTGCTGAGAGGAAATGTGTGTGTGTATTGTTTCTGTCTGCAGCAGAAATGTAGCACATCCACAGTGAAGCTCTGCAGTCTCCTTGAGGGACTGTCCTGATTTAACCTCAGCTGGCAACTGTGTACCAGTTACTTGGGAAGACCGAACATCACCCCTTCCTTCTTCTTCCCTCCCCTTTATATGCTGAACATGGTGTTATATGGCCTGGAACATCCATCTCTTTGGTCAGTCAGGGTCAGCTGTCCCGGCTGTGTCCCCTCCCAGCTCCTTGTGCATCCCCATCCCACTCACTGGTGGGCTGGAGTAAGAGCCAGAAAAGGCCTTGGCTCTGTGTAAGCCCTGTTAATCAGTAACAAAAAACATCCCCATTATCAACACTGCTTCCAGCTCAAGTCCAAGTTACCCCATACCAGCTACTATGAAAAAAAAAAATGAACTCTAGCCCAGCCAAAAGCATCACATTGACACTTTCAGGAAAAATGGTGTAGAAGAAGATATGCAGATGGACTTCTTTCTCTGCTGTTGCTTATCTCTGCTGGATTCCTCCTCTCTTGACGTGATGAATGCTCCTGCTTCCTACAGACACTTTTGTTCTTATCTTGGGCTCCGAGTATAGAAACCTGGGGAGCAGCTGGCCTGCAGCCACCAGGCTGTGCATCCGAGGCGAGGTGGTTTATTGGGAGCTTTAGAAGTGAGCCTACACCTGCTGAGAATGGAATGGCAGTAATAACTTGCACCTAAGAATACGAAGAAGAAAAGCCAAAAGGAATAGGAGAACTTTGTAATGTTACAGTGTCTTCCATCTTCTGAAAGCGAGGTCATTAAATTCACCCTTTGCTTCCATAAAGCTTTCACTGGGTGTGGGAAGCCTTAGACTTATAATCCAGAAACTGTTGACAAAACCCTGTTTCTTCCACTGCAGTTTTTTCATCTTTTTTCCCTGCCAGTATCTTGACAGTGAAACTGTATTTCTTCAGAGGAAGAACAGATATTCTTTTAACATTGCAGCAAAACTGTACCACTTAACCATGTTTTGATGCATAATGTAATCAACTTGATTGCTTTTTAATATGTCATTCAGACCTACAGTTGCTGTCAGCTGGACTGAATATGTTCTCTTGGGGAATTTCAGTATTACTTTCTGGTGGATCACAGCACCTGGTGGTAACAGAGTTTTTTTTCTTAGGTGCAAATCTGTGTCCCCAAGGAAAATGGTGACTTTACAGGGGAGAGCTGAAGCAAGGTGTGAAAAATGTGCTGGGTTCTTGGTATTCCTCTGCTTTTGCAGTGGGGAGGGAAGGA
This sequence comes from Promerops cafer, assembly GCA_013398275.1. Taxonomy (NCBI): domain Eukaryota; kingdom Metazoa; phylum Chordata; class Aves; order Passeriformes; family Nectariniidae; genus Promerops; species Promerops cafer. The sequence goes on from VZSE01010904.1 coordinate 438,292, forward strand.
CTGAACAGAGTTCAGCCTTTTTGCCCAAGTACCAGGTGGCACAGCTGCACTTGTGTATGACAGGCATAAGTGATGCTGGGTATATACCTTACAGGTTTTCTCTGGAGGAGAGGCTGAGGAGGATGAAGTGGCAGCCTGGAAACTGTGCTACTGAGAAATCTTCCTTCTTGGATATTAGTTGTGCATGGCTTATTATGGTTTGAGCACGGCAAAACGATTACTAAGTTGTAACAGCTTTAAATGTGTTATGTTTACTTTGCAAATCACAGTGCCAGGTTCCATTAAGAGACAAGGTTTTTCTTTATGAGTGTTTTGCTTTTGAAAGTCTTTATTGACAGTATGAGGTGTGAAAATAAGGCATACATTTGGCTGTGCTTTTTTTTCCCTTCCCTGTCTGAGTGTTGTAGCATATCATCTTAATATGAATGCAATCTCACTAAAATACCAGCTGGTTGAATGTGGAACCTCTTCATGCTGTGCATTCTTGATTAATTGTGAACTAGACAGGTTTGAGTAATTAAGATTTTCAGTTTTCTCTTTGGGGTGTGCTGGTTGTAGAAAATACAGGTACTTCCATTTCTCCTTCATTTAAAGGAAGTATTAAAAAACCCAAACAAATCAAACCCATGTGGACTCATAAGAAATCTGCAAGTGACATGGGTAAGAAATTACATTTGGCATTTTCATGTGTTTGCTTGCTTAAGCATACCTTTATAGCTCTAAGTATTTGGAGACCTTTCTTTTAACAGCAGTGTGCCTAATTTTCTGTGGCAAGATACTTGGCTGCAGCTTGAATGAGTTAAAAATGGCAAGTAGCTGTTTTATATATACTGGGCACAAAAAAAAAAAATTGAACATAATGAAGTATTTGTGAAGTATCCTTAAGGAAGAAAAAGGTCTCTGTGTGGGAGTGTGAGGAAGGATTAAAACTGACACAGTTGTTAATCCCCCTCCCCTCTTTTTAAAGAAAGAAGTATTTCTAAGTAACACTGGAGAGAAGAATATCGCTGATTAGAAAGACTTAAAGATAAGAACATGTTGGTTAAAACAAGACTACTAACTCATCCCTTCAGGCTGATTCTGCACTGCAAGTGACTTTATCTTGTATAAAATATAGATACTGGTTTCTTATTTTCATGTCTGCTTCTTTAGCCTTTCTTCCTCCCCCCTTCCTTTCTCTGGAGAAAACTTTTCGGCGAGGCTATTGATGCAAATTTGACCTTTAAGTTTTTGACTGAACAGCTCACGTATCAGGAAATTGCTCAGAATGTGCAAGATAATTTATTGCAGGAATTTGGTGTATTTTATCAGTCTTTGAAACTTCCAAGGCCTTTTAAAATTCCATCTCTCTAATCTTACCCTTTACCATAGGGAGTTTCTGCTTGTCAAGTGTCTGCACGAGGTGCTCGATGGTGAGGCTGAGGAGGTGGTTGCCTTGTAAGTGCCTTGATGTGTGAACAGTGGACAGCTACCTAGCAGGGAGCGGGATGTCTGTCTGTCTGTCTGTCTGTCTTTTTTTGTCTTGCACCAAACTGTGTCCTGTGTTAGGTGGCACAGCAGGTACCAGCACGGATAGCACTCCAGAGCTGGTCCCGTGTGAACAACCAGCTCCCTTGCCCATCTCTCTGCCTGCTGGCTGCCGAAGGGGGATTGCTGAGCAGAGGGTGCAACACCCTCCATTTCCTCTGGCTGTCCCCTGCCTGCACCTTCTGTGGCCATATTAATATGGAGCAGTTGAAGTCACTCAGTTGGCTGTGGGCCAGCCTGTGCTGGATGCAGCTGGATGTGAAGACCACTCTAACACACAGGCGGGGATGTGAGCCATGGAGAGGGGCAGCACCAAGGGTACAGGTCTGTCTGGTCTTTCTGCCCTGCCATCTTCAGCATATCCAAATCCTGCACTTGACATTTCCTGGATTCTCCTTACTAAGCTCTCTCTCTGTCCCATTGGGATAATTCTACTTTCTCTCTAGGTAGGCAGAGTGATGCTGTTTTGTCAGTTAATGGTCTGCCTCCATTAAGTCATTAAGCAAGCACGCTTCATTGGTGAAAGTTGTGTTCAACAAGCTTGGCTTTTAAGGTCAGTGTGCACCTATATCACACAAGCCAAACTTTTAGAAATCGTAGCAGGGGTTCTTTGCATATGATAACTACCAATACAATAAATAGAAATTGTAACTCAGATTATCATCATCATTATTATCTTGAAAGTTTCTGTATTAGCTGTTTCTTTTTTGGAAAAAGTCAAGCATTTCGCCTAAAATAATGTAGCGGTTACTAAATTTGGGTGGAAAAAAACCCCCTGAAATCTGAAGTCATCTTGACAGGGATTTCATGTCCTAAATTGATAAACCAATTTCACAGGCATAGGACTGGTATTTCTCTTTGCTTGTAATCTCAATGCCTTTTTACTTGGATGTAAAGAGACTGTGTGGTGAAACACTAACTGGATTTACTACAGTAGGTAATACGATTTTTCTTGAAACAGTGTTTGTCAACTTTAGAGAAAGCAGTTCCTTATAACCTTTTCATGAGTTCTCCTCAAGAACTACAATAATAAATAAAAGGGAGGATGTTAGAAAACATACCACAGTTTTTGCTTCCTTAGAACATAGACCTTGAAGGAGAAAAAAAAATCCTAGTCGGGGTTTGCTAACTATCTAGATTCTCGTAACTGCCTGAAAAAACCTAATAAACTATTGAAATTCGGTCTTTGGTATTGCAGTAGCTTTTTCAAATTTTTATGCTTCTGAAATGATTGGTGTTTATGTTTAAAACTGTGACTTCTAGTTTACCAAGGCTGTTGCAAAACATTTTGTTTCTTCTTAGTGCAGTAGATCTGGCAAGTGCCTCGGTTGATGCTTTTAAGAAAAACTGTGAAAGATAAAGAGAAAAGAGAAACTGTGTTTTGGAGATGCCCTGCACACTTTGTCTCTCTCCATGTGACAAACAGACTTTCCCCCCTTCATGCATCACCTGTGTTAAAGAAACTTCCATGAGATAATGTATTGTCCAGAGATAACTGGTGTTCATGCCTCAAGTGAGAAAATGTAAAACTAACCTTGGCGACTGTCATGTTCCGGATACTGATGTTCTCATACTGAAAATAAACTTAACTCTTGTACTATTTCTGCTTTTAGGAGTTGTACTGACTTCACTTTAAGGGAGGAACTCTGACTATGCTTTCAAGTTCACCCAACAGTAGTAATCACTCATGTGAAGGTCTTTGTTCTGTGTTTTTGTTTTGGTTTTCTGTTTGTTTTGTTTTTAAACTGTAGACTTTGGGATAGGTGCTTATAAGACTGGGATCTGAGATATGTCTTGATTTGTGTAAATTCTTGTGTCAGAATACATGCAGTTTTAACTGTAACTGCCTTTTGTTTTATAAGGTTTGCTCAAGCACTTTACTCTGGCTGCATTTAACTATCCAGTTAAAAGCATTAGAGAATAATTTGCAAAGTATGTTCTGAATGGCAAATCTGTAACAGCCCATATGAAATGCAACCAGTATTTCTTACTTAGGTGTCAGGATCTGATAGTAATACAAAATGAAAATATCTGTAGAGAGAAGTGAAATAGTTTCCAGTCACTTATTTCAGTATGACTTTCTTTATGCTTAATAAAAAAAAATACGGAATATTAAATGTCCCAGAAAGGACTGGGGAGATGGCAAGGTTTTCCACCTTTCCAGTCTGTCAAACTAGATGGCATAAAACTGAGTTTAAGATCTCTTGTGGTTTTAATTTTTTTTCCGTGTGAGTGCTTCTCTTGCTGTACGTATTTTTTCGTAATACTTCTTAGGAGTGTCAAGAGTATCACTTGTGCTTTATTACAAATTATTTGTGTGCTCATGGCACAAATACCAACCTCTTTGCTTCACCTCAATATGAACAAAAACTCTTCTCTAATCCATAGCTATTGAAGTAATTATTTGTAGCTCTCAGATTAAAATTTCCTGTTAAAACATTTACATAATTCCTGTTGAAGTATTTCTTAGCCTTTCATAGTATAAGACAAAAGAAATACGTTGACTGACAGGAGTTGGTGCTTTCTCTTTCCCTTTAGTTGTTTACTCTACAAACTTGGTTTTATTCCACATGAACAGGATTACAGTGACAACATGGGTTATGTCTTTCCCAACACATCCCTAGTAAATAAGATAGATGTGTATTTCCTAGTGATTGATGTGAGTCAATCGGCTAAATACCATCACAGCCGAGAGATGTCAAATGCAAGAGTTGTTAGTTTGGACTCCGTGCATTGCCTTTTGGTCACTATTGATATTTTGCACATGTAAGCCTGAAGTCAGTGTGGTAACTGACTGGAGTTTTGCCTGGTGTTTTTTTTATTTTTTCTTCTTTTTAACTTCTGAAAAGCTGAGACTTGGTTTGCTCTTGGAGATACTGCTGTTTGTGCTGGGCTGCTAAATGTCTCAACATGGACTGGAGTTGTGGCAAAAACAGTAGGCTATAACCAAAATTTTTGGAATTTGCAGGTGTGGGCAAGGTCTCTTTGAGATTGCTCTGCTACTTTTGAACCTGCAGGTGATAGCAAAAATAGTCTTGCATTCAGATGGTATTTCAGAAAACTTCCTTGCATATGACACAAAACAGAATGAACAGTTGTGTAAAACAGGTGCTTGAATGCTTTTGCATATGTGTTGGTCAGTGAAGGACCCTCTACAGTTTACCAAATGTATGAAATTTGTTCAAATTAATAAAGCTTCTTTTTTGATAATCCATTTGTAGAGCTGCTGGTTGTGCAGCACAGAAGGGGAGAGGAGTTCTAAAAACTCAAATGGCAAAAGAGTGGTTTTTTTTCTTTTTGCTAACACAGTTAATCCAACCCATTTTTATCATAATAAGAAATGCTTTCTGTGCTTACTAAAAAGGATCCTTGATTTGTATGTGGCTTGATTACTAACTCCTTGAACTATTCTTGGATTTATCAAGACCAAGATAAAAACTGGAAAAAAGGAATACAATGCTCTACTGTCACTTGTACATACTGTGGTAAGTCTCAGCAGCATTGAATCATCCACTGTAATTCTGATTGTTTCGCTCAGTTCTACACCATTTTTAGAGGATTCCCCCTGCCCCAAGACTTCTTCCTTCATTTAAATTCTTTGTCTGTTATCATTTAGTCTGAGGAAAACAGTCATCCTTATTAACATGAAACTGAGGTAACTTTGATGTCATTCTTCAGAAAGAATTTAAATTTCATTGCAACAGGACACTACTGTGAAAACTGACTCTTTAAAAGGAACTACTTTATTTGCATTGTAATTTCAGCTGGGCCTTTAATCGAAGGCAATTCAGTTAAGTCTCTACATCAGCTTTAGTTTGTGAAACTTATCATAATTTTTTTCTGAATAGTTGTCAGTGTGATCAATATTTCTGTGACTTAGTATTCTAGTAGTAATGGCAGCAGTGAGGAGATGATTAATTGAGGCAGTTGCCAAAAGTAGCAGTCAGTTTCTTCTCTAAATGACAGTCACAGTGCTAAAGTACACCAAGAGCAGTCACAGTCCAAAAGAAACTCATCAGTAACAGTTTAAAATCATAGCACCACATCTTGATGGCATCTTTTGTTTTCTTAATGGAAGAAGTGTCGTCAACATGTTATTAGGCCAGTCCTAGTCACCCATTTTTACAAATTGGTAGCAGAAGACGTCTAATATTCCTTTGTTGACTCTGAGATGTAGGGCACTGCTAATTAGCAAGCTCCTTCATTTGAGACGTCTTCATTAGTGATAATGCTTAATCATGGTTAATGACAGTATTTATTATAATAGTGGATAGTCTGGAGCTGCATCAAATAGTGATTTGTAACTCAATGCTGCTGAATAATTAGGTTGTTCCAGTAATCACCCTGTCCGTGGTTATTTTCTTGCAAGAATATATTGTATTGGAATATTCTGACTGGTTTGCCGTGGTTGCACTGATATATCTTGATCCTTTCTTGGACAAATAAGATTCCCAGATGATACAAGCTGTCACCCTCTTTCCTAACTCCTCCTCAAAATGATTCAACTGTTTATTATTTTCTGCCCAACACCAGGAAATAGGACCGTTCTTAGAGATCAATTGTTCTATCTTGCAGATTGTGTAAAGTAGAGGCAACATTTTCTTCTTTTCCTTCACAGACGACGTAGGTTATCTCCAGGCAAGACTAACCTTAGGCTTCTGAGACACTGTAATGGCAAAACTCTACTGTGCAGAATGTAGCCATTTCTTTTTGCTACACACGCCCAGTCATTACTAGTGTTTTGTTTAGTTTACACAATTATCTTATGTAGATAAAAATGGGTTACTTTTTATATGTATAATTTAATAAGCATTTACACAATATGGCATGGCTCAAATGACCCTTAATCACTTTTGATTCAACTTGTTGGATGAGCAATTTTGCCAGTACTTATTTTATGGAAAACACAGAAACGAAACTTTAAAATTAAACTATATATAGCACAACTGCATCCCTCAGAAAACTGTGTGTCATATTGAGTAGTGCTGAGAGGACAGTTGATTGCAGGAAGTCTAAAAATACTTTGTATAAGTTCATTGCCTCAGACACACTTGAAGTGACTGGAAACTCAAATGTATGCTTGTTAATGTACCACAGCCTGCAGTTCCAGGGTTTTGAACAGAGAGCCTCTGTAGAAAAAGCAGTGAAACTTTGAATTTGCATTTAGAGTAATGTGCTTAGGCAGTCAACTGTCTCATCCTGTGCAGAGTTACTGCAGTCTCTCTTTCCCCCTGTAAACACCTGGGATTGTGATAATTCTCTAGATTACCTTGGAAAAACAACCGGACGTTACACTTGCAGGAAGTCGGTTGTTGTTCTCCCTGTCCTCCCAAGATACATGTCTGCAAGTGTGTGTGCACCCATGCACAGCTGCAGGGAGATTCTTGGAGGATGAGCAAGAGTTGTTTTCTTTAAGATCTTAAGAGGCACCTCTGATCAAGTATAAATAAATACAACCAGTTTTCCCTTTTAAGTTGGAATCTTGAAGCCAAAGTATCAAAGATGCAGCCACATGCAGCCTGTACAGACATCCTTCGTGCAGATGGCCTCGGATAACTGTGGCCCTAGGAGGAGGTTCAGTGGGTGGTGAGGTGTGTGCCACCCAACACATCCCTCTGGAGCAGGACAGGGCACAGAGCTGGCCCTGTGTGGGCAGGGCTTTGCTGAAATACACACGGTATATTACTGCTAGCTAAAGCTACTTTAACTCATCAGGTCTTGGGGCTGATTAGTAAGTTTTCCCTCTTCTTGCAGGTCTGTTTCTTCCATGATATTTTGCACCTGGAACAGCTTACCCTATACATATATCTTGTCTCTGGTTTCATGTGTGTACTTCAGTGCTTCTGCCTCTTCATAAAACTCACGGTACTTTGCGAAATTTCAAGTGTGCTTTTAATAAGTAAAATAAATGAAGTTGTTCTGTTTTTCTTTTTGACTATAAATTTATACCATAAAATCTCATGTAGTTTCAATTCATATGTTAATGGATGACTACTTGGTACTCTTGGAACAACGGTTGAAATCACTGTCTTACCAAATGTTGGTGATTTATAATTGTAAAATCATGTTGTTTCTGGTGTATGCATACCATATCTCTGTATGTAATAATGTACAACAGAAATTAGGGGTAGGAGGCAGATTCCAGAAAAAGATGTTATCCTTTATTTTCCTGAATCTGCACTGCAGAGATTAGAAGATATCACAGGTTGGTTATTAGCAACATCTTGGGTCTAGAGCTCACTCTGCTAGAGCTTTGCAGCCTCTGAAGACTTGTCCAGGCCAGCTTTTTATTTTGACTGTTAGTAAGACAATGCCCTGGAGCGCCTTGCTCTTCAGCTGGTCTGTCTCCTGGTAATGGTTGTTCCCTGCTAGCCTGTCTGAGAGAGCTGGCTGGGGGATAAGATCAGTAGAAGTGGTCAGGGTTCCTTGCTCTGAGCAGTTGGGATACAGTGATTTTTCCAGCCTGTGTATAAATGTGTGTGTGTCCCTCGTCTGGTGCTGTTCAGGGGAGGGTGTTCGGTGTGCTGGGCAGGAGCTGCGAGGGCAGGCTGAGATACGCCTTGCTACAGACATGGTCTTGGCGGTGCCGTGCAGCGAATATGCTGAGGTTTGTGGTTCTGAACTGCATCCATTGCAAATCCTGTAGGTGAGGTTTGAAAGCATGCTGGCCTGAGGAGCACCTGCACTTTCCCAGGACAGACTCTTTTAAATATTCAAAATTACAAAAACACCCAAACAACCCCAGTCCTATATATAATGTGGTCAAATGTCCACCTCCAGAAGCATTTTCTCATCTTTAAAGTTTTCTGTGGGTGTAAGTTCCAGTGCAGCTTCACACTCTGCTTCATCATAATGAAGTCAGAAAGAAATTACTATCAGGTGGGAAGATATTTCTTAAAGCCTTCTTTCAATATTTGCACCTATTCCAATGCCCTGGTTAGAAGTGTGGAGCAATCTGTAGGTTCTGACCAATGAGAAATGTGCCAGAAATAGCATGTTTTTATGACCCAAAATGACTTGTCAGGCATCAAGCATTATTATGGTCTTGCATACCAAGCTTGAGATAATAATTTCCTGGTATGTGGCAGTAATTGGAATTTTTTTAAAAATTATTTTTATAATTGCAGTTCCTATTCCAAAACAGATCCCTATTTCCTACTTGTCCTGCACTGAAGATCAGTTTCTTCCTGTCTTTCACTCTTTTCTATTCACTGTTTGCTTGCATGTTCGTGCAATTTTAAGATGCCTATCTTGCACTAGGAGAAGTATTTTAGAACCTTGGAGATCAACAAGAATAAGCAAATCCAGGAATTTCATTAATCTATCACTTGGTTTCTATCAAAAGGAAGGCAATTTCATAGTTTAGTCCTAGTCTGTTCTGAATGATAGGTCACCTGCATGTATAAATTCTTACCTTCTGCTCTCTCCTATCCCTCCTCCCCTTTTTAGATCCTCCAGAAAAATGAGCAGAAGGGTGAACAGTGACTTGAGATGTTTGATTTTTTTAATGTTTTTTTTTTCAGGGCAACTTCTTTTCCCCCTTTTTTATCCTCTGAGTACTCTTGATGATTCACTGGTCTTTCACCATCATGAGCAAGTACCTGGGTATCTCTGTGATGCCCAGACTGGGTCTAGTCAGCAGCACAGTGTGCTTATTTCTGGCCACGTTGTGCCTTTCTGTTGTGAATAACAAAAATGATTGTGGGAGAAAAATGATCCCACTGATAAATGAGTGACAGAAAGCCAATAAATTCTGTACTCTGCTATTAGAAATGAGTTCTCTCATCCTAATGCAGCTCCCCTGGGCTTTATGAGACTCTCCTACCTGAGCTTAGAGTTACTTTAATCTAAACGACAATTTTATAGAGCATCACACAGAGGCATTAAGCAAACTTGGGATGCATGGTAAAACAAACTTTATATAAAGTTGATCTCTTGTTGTTTTTTGTTTTTTGAGAGTGCAACTCACACATTTTTAAACTTTTCATTTAATTAGCATTTTGGATTCCTATGAAAACTAACATAATCACATCAGGAATCTTATTACAGATAGACCATTCAAGGAATTTCAAAGTTTTAGGTTGCCTAACATCTCCCATTATAGTATTGTCTTAGCTAAATCATATTTTAACTGGTTATGCTAATGACTTTTGGTCCTGGATATCTGTTGTAAGCTGTGTGTGAGAAAAGGAGTAAAAATGAGATAATTACTGGTTTGTTTAAGCAAGATGTCCTTCTTTGTCCTCTACCCCTGTTAAATTGTTTCAGTAGCAAGGCTGAGAGACCATGGAATGCATTTCAGTGTATTTCAACAAGAGCTTTTTGGGGGGGGGGGCTGGGAAGGAAAATCTTGTCTTCAGAAGGAAGAGACTTCTGGAATATTGTTCAAATTTGAAAACAAGAGAAAGTTCGTGGATGGGACAGAATTAAATATTTAAGTCTATTAACAGCTCAGCAGTGTAAAGACAGACACTTTTGCACTGTAAGTGTTCCATGCTTGCAGAGACCAGCTAACAGTTGCCCATTCTAGGTAGATTTTAGTGTTATGCTAGTGGCAGAATAATAATGCCACTTTTAATACCAGTATTTGATACTTTAGATGAAGTAAAACATACTTAGAGAGTTATATTTTTTCTTTCTCTTTGTAGCTGAGTCAGATGCATTTTCCCTCCTCTCCTTTGTCTTGTCTCTTTTATATCAGCTCAGTTATTTTGTTGAAATAGTGGAAGAAGCATAGTTGATTTGTATCTAGAGTTTTGATTTTTGTGCATTTTAAAAACTATATTACAATTTTATATTCTATTCTGAAGGGCTAGTATGTATTTGGGTAGCAAGGGGGAATTATTTATATGTCTTTAATTATTTGAAGTAGAGCTGTCTACCTTCACTTTGGGATGTGCAAAGATGATATCCTAAAAATACAACTGCTTTAGTTGAGGATGCTTGTGGAAAAGTAGGGTAGAAAATTTAGATATTTTCAAAGATAGGTGTTTTGTCTTGAATTTCGAATTCCACAAAGTCACTTTTTGGTATCGTAATGTCTAAAAAAAATATTGCTCAGCAAAGCAAGAGTCCCAAGTGAGCTCCTGGCTTCTGTTGGGCCACCTGAGTCAGTAGCTTACTAGGCAGTTAATTTGGGATAACGAGGTCCAAAGCCTTATTGCTCTGACATTGCCATGCTGGTTTTCCCATTTTGCATTTCCATTTTAAGTGAGTGTTCTGGCAGTGGAGTGAGATGCATTCAGAAGAGTATTGGATGCTTGGCCCAGCAAAATGGGCTCATAATCAGGGTTGTAAATGTGTAAAGCTGCTTCATATTAGTTGTGTTAGTTGTGTGTGTGTTTAATATTTAGATTTTCTCATTACCCTCATCTGTCAAATAGAACAAGTTTTATTTGTACATGCCTTATGTTACTTTGAGGTTGGATGCTCCTGGCTTTGGTGAATGAAGGGCATTAATTACTGTTGCATTTTTATATTGGTGAAAGTAAAACGGGCCGGGGGCTGTGCTTTGTGAGCTCTACTTGATACCTGGGGAAGAAGCTTGTGCTTCAGAAAACGCAGCTACTGATGTTCGGTGAAGGTTTAAGATTTTTCCAATGTGATATTTATTAACTGTAAACATGTAAATTGTTATAGGTAAACAATGTGATATTTATTAACTATAAACATGTAAATTGTTATATGTAAACTTCACATTCTCCATGAGAGCTGTTGTATAGAATGCAAAGTATATGTATGTAAAATTTAACAATGGAATGTGGCTCATAATCTGCTGGATAGAAGTGACGTTAATTTTAGGCTTGGACCTAGCAGTGTTTTCTCTCCACAATTCCTTTTAACCTGTGGGGTAGAAACTGTGCCTGGTTTTGGTTTCTGTGCATGGCAGTGTATCTCTGCAGGAGTGATAGCAGAGTAAGCCGATTAGCATGATTGATACTGCGTGTCAGGGGACTGGCATAATGGGCTACCATTGAGACTACATTGTGAAACCACACACGGATGAGGTAATCTCATTAGATGATTAAAACCTTCATTGAGTCTACCAGATTGCAGAGCTTTCACTTGTATTGCTGTTGGGAACTGATGCTAAATAAGTGTAGTGCTCTCCTTGGAGTGATGCTGAAATGGAGATCTTGCTGAGTTTTCCTTCTGGATAACAGTTGCAGCAGCTGGAGGCTGATGGAGAGTGTTCTGTCTTTCTGTGTTTAAAAGTAAGGTTCTGTATGATGATGCAGTTTTCTCTTAAAATCATTGTCAGCCTTGTGCTAGTTTTATCATGCTTTGCTGTTCTTTGTGAAATTCTTTACTATTAATGTTGGGTGGATATGCTTTCTGTAACTTCCTATGGAATATTACAGTGTATGTATCACTGTTCTGTTTTTGCAGTGTCTGTTTTTCCTGCAGGTTGGCTTTGCCTTTGTGATGAGGTGTAGTATAACTGTCACTCCTTATCCTCTTGCCTGTTCTGTTTACAAGCAGTGGGGCAGGCACCACATGCTCACCCGAGCTGGTGGTGTACAAAAACCCCGCCTGACTTCTTCACATGCTACTTGTTTTATGGAGCCTGTTGAAAACACTGAATTTAAAATTAAAAGTAGTATGCTTGATTAGTCCTATACTTGAGCTTTGCTTTTGCTAGCAAACTACAAAATTTCTAATTCTGGATCTCTGGTGTTACAATATTTGTAATGCAAGGGTTACTAGACCAGAATTTTGGAAAGTCAGGACTGCTATTGTGAGACTAGTAGTGACCACTGTTGCTGTATAATCAAATTTTTCTCTATTAAAAAATAGTCCAGTTAATCTGTTGGGAGCTTGGGCACATAAAGAAGAAAGATTTGTAACTTCCATTGTGTGTCCTGAACAGTTTGTCCATTTCTTTTGCTTACAGAAAGTACTGTATGACACTACACATAATAAACACATCCAGTGAGACAAAAGCACACATATTCTATTTTTTGGCAAGGGAACCCCAGCAATGCATTATCTTCTGAATTATGTTGTCAAATGTGGTTTATTTATTTAGCAATTCTGCAAGGAAGTGACCTTTGTCTAGGAGCTATTTTGGATGTGGTGTCAGAAAAAAGAAAAAAAAAAGCCACCACAACAGACTATTCCAGTATGTGAAGAAGTGGGGCAATATACGTGCTATGAAGAGAATATTCTTTCATGTATATTTGACAAAAAGTAAAGTCACAAACTTGTACAAGTTAGTAACAGGTTACAGACACCAGTATTGTGTGGACTGTGATCTGCAGAGCAAATGCACATCAAGTTTTCAGGTTTAATTTTACTAGCTTACTAAAAATGGCATAGCTTGATGGTAGGAGACATCATCTTGCGATTGATTTTAAAATCCAGGGTTATACAGCTAATATATGGTTATGCAGGCCAATAATTTATATGAAAAATCAAATAAAGTTTCCTCAAATACCAAATACTTAAGAAAATAAATGAATTGAGAAGTGTTCTAATTTTTTGCATTTTGAAAAAAACTTTTGAATATTCACAAAGTGTTATTTTACTGTAGTTATCTTTCTGTGTTGTAGACTGAAGTGAATTGACTCTTACAATATCTGGTATGTATACTTAGGCAAATATTTTCTATTTCAACTTTAGCTTGCTCTCAGGTATGAATTATCTCAAAATCTCCTTTTCTGAGACCTTGGTCAAGTCCTGATGCTTCCTGAAATGTCTGGGGCTACTCTGTTAATGGTACTACTTTGCAGTTACTTTTTACTTTAAGGGCAAAGCCAGGCCTTGTTATGCAGCTGTATTTTGCCAGTGGAGGACTTGTTCCTCTGAACAGAATATAAAAATATGGAGTGTTTCCATGAAACAAGGCAAGTGTTTTGATTATGAGAATAGAAAACCTCCTTTGTTAGTTAGTGCAACTCAGCTTACTCTTTCCAGAGTGTCTCCTGTGAACGAAGGAGAGAAAATTACAAATGAGAGACCTCACAAGACCCTTTCCAAAGGGAATGAGTTACTGGTTTTACTTCTTCATGTAGCTTTCTTCTTTCTGCATGCTGGATGTGCTTAGAAAATGAACTCCAGGGATGATATCTCAGCCCTGTTGGCTGTTGGAACAGATAAGTGACTTCAGGATCACCAAGACAGAATGTAAGCTAGGGAGATTAATCCATGATTGTATTTGTTAGTCTGTCTTTCTTATTTAAAACTTATAACTCTTTTTCTGCTTATATAGGCTGGTTGTAAAATGGCTGAAAAATCCATAATCTCTCTTGGTTCAGATATACTTGTTTCAACTCTGTATCTGTAAACGGAGTCCCCTGGAAAACAACTGTAAATGACCTGTCTCCAAACATCTCTCCTGACTGAAGTGAGGGGAAAAAAAAAAAAAATTAATGTAATTTGTTTTGATAAATGTTGGGTAGAGTGGAGAATTGGAGTCAAGTGCCTGAGCTGTTGCAGAAAAGAAGGGGGTAAGACCGAGCTCTCCTCCTTAGAAAATGCAGTGGAAGATCTAGGTTACCCAGAATATGTTTTTTGTCCTTATTCTTTGCTCTTAAAGAAAACAAATAGTTTTTTTCCACTGGCTAAAATTTTGATGATGGTAATTTGTGCTTTGCCCACCAATTTCCTTTCACTGTAAGAAATCTGTATCCACTGTTTCTTTGTTTCTTTTGCCTTGGATTAAGCCAGGTGAGTTAAACTACTTGATTGTCTGTCTGAATTAAATGTTCAAGAGTTATTTTGCTAAGCATGAACCAACTCTTGAGCCGTCTTTTTTTTTTCCAAGAAGCTTTCCACATTTCTTAAAATAGTGTGTTCACAACATATTTTGCTCCACTGTTTTGTGCTGTTTTCTTCCTTCCCACCTCCCATAACAGCTTGGTGGGTGACCCCGAGCAGCACCTCATGCTCTACCTTTTTGCTGTTTCTTTTGTAATGTGTTTGCTGAGCTGGCTGGCCTGCCTCCAAAAGTGCGTAAGTGTGTTTATACATGCAGCCTAACAATAGTATCATAACACCAATTTGTTTTACCTGGGCTGGAAATAACAATCTAAATATTGTGAACCAAAGAGAAAGCAGTCATTTGTATATGCCTCTCTACCCTGTCAGCTTATTTCTGTTGAGTGTGATAAAGTCACTGAAACTTTTCTTATGTTCTGTGGGAATTTTGTCTGTCAGTATCATGTGATACCTCTTTTAAATGCTAAGAGAAGTTCAGCTGTAGCTTCTCACCCAAGCTGCATCCGATGCTGCCAGCCAGAAGATGATTAATTTGTATGTCTAGTTCAGGCACATAGTATTGCAGAAAATCATCTGTGCCTGCCACCGTGGAGAGGAATTAATAGTATAGCAAACCATTAAACTGTGAACCATTAAACTATGCTTTTTTTATAGTGTTTGAGCAGAGTTGTAAGAGGTAGAAAGCATAAAATAAATACTTGTTATGCTTATTTATTAGTCATGAAGTGACTAGCATAGTGCCAAGACATTAAAATAAGTGCTTTTTATTGTTGCTTTGATTCAGCAACTTTCATCACCAAAATAATTTTCCTCTGGATTGAAACGATTTGGATTGTGTCCATCAGTAGCTGATGCGAGCAGTTTTAGCAGTATTTATTCTATTCACATGCCATGGGGCCTCATGTTTTAAAGTTTATGTTTTTGAACCTAAACACTCTGGCTATATCATCCCATCATCCCATCCTCAGAATCTTCTGATCTTCACTGGGTGGTGGTCTAATTTTGCTTTAGTAAAATCTGAGTTGACTTGCCCAATCTGCTGGAATATGTCTTGTTTTCTGTGAAAAATTTTTAAATGGGAGTGTAAGAATAGACATTCTAGCCACTCTGGAATATCAGCTTGTTACCAAAAGTGAGAATTCCTTTGTTTCCACATCACTCAGCCTTTGGCCTCTCTGCCTGTCAAGCATAATGAGTGCTCTCAAATCATGTAGTAGCTCCAGTGAAGTGGCACCTGTCTGGCTGGTGGCTGGAGCTGACAGCAGCAGTACCAATAAAGTGACATTAGTAGTGTCTTGCTTGAGCAGCCAGTGGCAGTGAAGGTACAGTCACTCTGCATCACTGATTTCCAAAATTCTGGTTTGACATTGTTATTACTGATCTTAGTTCATCTCTCATGATTCAAGTTGTGAATAAGCAGCTGCAGCTCTGCAGCTTTCTGGGAGGAAGAGGCTTGCAGCAGAGGCAAAAAAACATGTTCAAATTTAAATCATCAAATCAGTTGTGTGTCTAACTGGATTCATTATAATAATGTTATATATAGGTTTAAGAGCTGGAAAATTTTGTACAAGATACTGTACAAAATTAAATCTTATTTCTGATTTCATGCCTCTTGCTCTTGTCTCAAAGCTCTTTCCATTTTAAGGGCTAAAAAGGGGTGATTTTTAGAAATAGAATACACTTTTTCAATGTCATGATACAGATACTGAAAAACAACCAGTGCTATAGCAAATCATTGTTACTTATTACATTATTATGAGTTATTATTACTCATAAGTGGCTCCAGAATGAAAAGCGTTAAGTTAGGAGTTGAGATAAAGTACCTGCTGAATTAAGTTGTTTTGTCCATTTGAGGTTATGTGCTGTTAAAAATGTTTTGAAACTTCTACATGTGTACCTTATAATTCTGTTAGATGACAAACAAAATGTAGAAAAACATGTTTTTCCCTTTTCACAGTCACATTGTTCCTGAAGTGCTGGCAGTGGTAAGAGCTTCCAGTCAGTAAACAAAGTAGATGCCGTTTAGGTGTATAAGAAAGACAACAAATAAAGTAACAAGGAGTCTAGTTTTAGAGTTTCTTTCCTGCCTGTAAGTTAAAAATAAAAATAGCGAATGAAACCAGTTATGAAACTCACCAAAAAAAAGGTGCAAAAAACAGTTGGATAATGCAATGCTTGCTTTTCATGTCAAAGAGCAAAATGTAAAAATATGAATTACTTTGCAGACCAGATAAGGTAAAGGTAACACTTGAATCTGCTCAAAACTACAAAAGAAATAATAAAAATCTGATGGGGTTTAAATTCTCAGAGCAGTGTTGGTAGTTTAATAGTAGATTTTTTTTCTTTAAAGTATTTTTAATGTTTTTCTCTATTCTGTGATGTGATCTGATACAAATGAAGAAATGAACAATCTCACTGTACTGAGCAAACAGCAGGCTAATTGTTCACTTTTTATTGAGTGCACAGAGGAGGAGGGGAATAGTTTGTGGTGAGATCAGAAATTTTTGTTTTTCATGAATCTCTTAGTTACTCATCAGAAGGATGCTGTTATTAAAAAGAACAAGAACAACAATCTCCACAAGGATAACTGCTTAAAAGAAGATATCCTTCTTAGCAGTAAAAGGTGGAGATGAATGGTGATATTTTAAAGGTCTTGAGTTTGTGGGCATTTGCTAGATTACAAGGATGATCTTACAGGTCCTTTTGCCTCATCTTGTTCTTTATCCAGAGAAATGCCCAGCAGGAGAATGTATTTCTAGTGAATTTAATGTTGAAACGATGCCGCTTAAATTATTTATCCTTAGATTATAACGAAGATGTTTGTATTCATCATCTGTCCAGATGCACAAAGCATGACTTTTCTTATGCTTAGATGAAGCCTTAGATGTGGGATGCTTTTAACTGAGCTAAAAGTGAAACACTGGACATTTGGTAAACAAAATGCCCTTTATCTGGTAGCTAGTGAGATGTGGGGAGCTGTTCAGCTGGAGCTGCAGCACAGCTGTGGTATCTGGCTTTGGAAATGAGGGCTAAGAAACAAGTTCCTCCTTTCATAATACAGATACATAAAGATATTTTTATTTTTGTCTCTACTTACTTTTTACAATATTTACAGCAAAAGAGTATTAGTCAAAATGACAAGAGCTGTTGAAGAAAGATATCTCCCAGCAATTGTTGAAGGAAATGCTTCATTTTTAGAGAAAATTATATAAAGCTTCCTATCTTTTCACTTACTTAAACTTAGCATCCAAACTGAATTCAAGGTGAGTCTGGGAAGAAGCATAATTATATTACCTTCTAGTTATTTTGTTTTTGCTTTTCCCCTTTCAAACATGCTAACTCCCTATTTTTTAATTTTCATTTTATTTTTAATGAAGGTTTCATGGACCCTGGCGGTTGGCCATTAGTTTTAGGCCATTGTGTGAATGCTGACTACTTAAAAATAGTCATGGAGCCAACCTTGCTTCCTCTCAGGGTTTATCAGTTAGAAGCATCTTCTTTTTATCCCATGTGTAAGCAAAGACCTCTCTGGATTGGTGATTTGATCTGTATAATGGAAAATCTAGGCAGGATATCCTTTCTCTGTTATTCCTTGGTGTGATGGCATCAGGTTGTGTCTTAAAATGGGGGAAGGGAAGAGGAGGATCCTATTAGCAGACAGAGTGGTATCAAGGGACTCTTAAACTGCAGGCTGGCTGAGGTCCTCGTATTTACTTTCCTTGTTGAACTATTTATGCTTCAAGCTACTCCTCTAACATGTCAGTGGTGGCTTGTGCTGCTGTGCCCAGAAGCTTGCTCATGTGCTGTTTGAATGTTTTGTATTTGGAAGTTGTTGGATACCGAGGGCTGTGAGGGGCTTCTCTGTAGTTATTTTGAGCTCTAGCAGACCTGAATGAAATACTGCATTGACAAGGTATATCCAGTCTTATCCTGCAGAAATGCAGTGCCTGAGCTTCTCCTGCCAAGAAAATAATGTTTCTATTGTAATTCCATTATTAAAATGCCTCTGAAATGGAGCAGTGCCTAATGTGCAATAGAGGTGCAGTGAATGCTTGATAAAGTGTGTGTGTGGGGTAGCAAACAAACTCAGAATTATGTTGGAACATTAATAATGTTGGGAAATTATTACAGCCTTGCATTTCAGCATGCTTGTAACTGTTCCATGTGATACTCATAGCTTGAAATTTTGCTTGGTGTTTGCAAGGCAGAGGACGTTACCAACCTCTCTGATTGTGGGAGAACCTTGGGTTGGGTCATCTTGTGCTCACGACCAGGTGTCTGTGTAAAAATGACACTGACTCTTTATCCTACCCCCAGCACCTTCCTTTGTACAGAAAACACAGTGTAGTTCTGGTACAAAAGATGAGTACCTCTCTGAGCTGGTGCTTCTGTTCTTCTGACTGTGACCTCTGTGTGTTGTGGTGTAACTGCAGAGGAGGAACCTGGGACATCATTGTGGCTTTGCAAAATAATAATCAGCAGGTACTTGGGGTGCAAGGCAAAAAACATTAAAACTAATAAAAAGAAATGCTATAATTGCCCATTTGGACTTTGGAATCTGTAACCTTCCAGTGCATGTGCCAAGCTGTTGGTACAATTTGAAGTACATTAATCTTTTACTGTTAATGAAGATATATGTGGGATCATTGCTTGGCCTTTTATGTGAGGAGTAAAGATCTTTCCTTCTACACTGCAAAGTGCATCTCAGCTACTTAGAGTTAGCAGAAGTCCGCTAGCAAACTGATCTGTGACTTTCCATCATCATGGATTAACTGCAGTGTTTAAATAGACACTCGCATTTCTTACAAGAATGTCTTCTAATTTTATGGGACATGTACCTGTTTCTGATCTAAAAGCTAAGATAAATAAAAGTTTTTTAAAGAAAGACAAAATGCTCTAAGAAACTTCTACTGCTCTTGCTTGCACTGCTGGTAAACTAAGTTCGTTGTATATAACAGCCTAATGACTATGACTTAAACACAAAATCTCAACGTATGCAAGCATTTGTACCTCTGTGCTCTTAATTGTGCCTAGTAAAAGTTTCACAGTTTTTGGCCCCATTCAACCTAGGCTTTTGAACTAACATTTTTAGTCTATGTAGGTAATGTGTTTTAAGCAGCTGTTGAAAACCAAAGCAAGGGAAATTTTTCAAAACTTAAGCCCACCCCTCAGGTATTAAATCATTTGAAATCTTACAATTGCTGTTATTTTCAGTCCATTGTGTCTGCTTCCTGTTGGTCAAAGGTTATGAGGATAGGGTGGTGTAGAGTGATGTGGGAAGTCAGCAGGAAAGCTTTGCTTATTTTGGGGTAGACAAAACTACAGAAATGGCCACGACATTGCTTAAATTTTCTGAAGACTTGAAGAGGTAAACTAGTCAAAAACTGTGTTCTTGATGTTGTTTACTTTTCTGCTTTGTAACTTAGGTAGGGGGAGAATGAATTGGAGTGAGTAAACAGGGGCTTCCTTAAAGAATCTTATCTTTGTGCTTGAAATTTTTTTTGTTCAAAAAGAGCTTTTATTTTGATTTACAGGTTAACTCGGTGAATGCTGTTGCTGAAGCAAGAGCCTAAACCTCTCTACCTGTTTGTTCACTCTTATCATTAGCTCTAAAAAAGAAAAACAGGAGAAAGTTTTTGTGCCATGAAGTGCAAACAGAAACTCTGATGTATTGCTTCAGTACATTGTGGGTATGTGTTAGGTGTGTTAATACAGCCCTCTAAAAATACAGTTTATCTTAGTATTTGTGCTGTTACGGAAGAGCTGTCTGTGATTCCTTGTCTGTTCACAGGGCTGCGAATTGGTTGTGGTGGTTACATTCTACAAAGCTGTTCATCCTAATAATGTACAGCGCGAGGGTACTGTTACTATCCAGGAAGGAGTAGAAAACATTTTTATGTGAGCTGATGAGAGCTAGAGGAGTGTTTTGTAAGCTAACCCAAGTAATATTGAAGCATCTTTGTTTTCAAGTATCCTGGTATGTAGTTGAATTTGCTATTGGTATGTGATGTTGCTGGTTTCTGAATTTCCTAACCATTTTGTTACTGCCAGTGAGTTATTTGAACCTAAAAGTATTGTTTGCATTGTTGGAAAAACAATATTTTTGCTACAATAGAAACTCAGGGTTAAGGAGCATAGCGAAAGGAATCTATATATCATAATGTCTTGAAAAGAATTTGGACTTTATGTTTTTTTATTTTGAAATTAATTTTTCTCTGGAGTTCTTCAGGTCAGTTCTGCTCAGAAAAAAAACTGCTGGAGCATAACTGGTAAATATTTTCAGCCATGTAAAGTGAGAATGTATTTATCAGACAGAGTGCTGATTTTTATTTTATCTTAGCTTTTACTTTTCTTTGCAACTCTCCCTGCCATCTCTGCCTATGCACATTTCAGAGGTAGTGATTTGTAATGGGAAAGTTTGTAGTTTTAGTGTTAAAATGCAAAATGCCATTCCTAATTCTTCCCCTTTCTTATACACAGGGGAAAAACTACATGTTCCTTATATACAAATTAGGAATTCCTTGCAACGCCTCACAGCATATAAAAACTACTGTGCCAAAGCTGTGAAGCTTTGGCAGAACAATAGGTTTCCTTTAGCTTTCTCTTCACTGTGCCTGAGGAAAAGGGCTTGATTGTCAGTCCTTTCATTGCTGGAGCAGTGGCCGACTCATTTGTAAGAGATGCTTTGGTCTGCACATACTTGATTTGCAAAGATGTCAGTGACTGTACATCCTTGCTCTCATGAGGAACGGATAAGGATGGAGTGTCAACATGTCCTAAGTTTAATTTGTAGGGATTATTTAAAACATAGTCTGAATTTCCATTGGAGACTGAATTTCCATTGGAGACTGTGTGTTAATGAATGGCTAGGAGCTTCTTTAATACAACTGGTAGGTTATTACTTGGGAGGCAAATTGTAGAAATTATGGGATATCTTTGTACCATCATCCTTAATTAATTGCTAAATCCCTCTTAATTCATCATTCCTTATTGAAGCGGGAGAAACTGATGCTTCTGTAGCTCAAATCCCCTTTCTTTTGTAGGGTGTACAAAGGACAGGATTTAAGCCTGTGAATATTTTGTTGAAGAGATGACGTACAGACTGCTTGGCTTCCTGTCATCTGTAGAAAACTCTTGTATTGTTTGCAAAACGAGCATGCTTGAGTGATGCAAATATGAAGCAGTGTATTGTATGGTCATTGCAACGGCAGTGTCTCTTAGAGGATCCAAACCCCTGTTAGGAATAGCATGTTTTTACAAAATTGAAGTGTCTCGTCTTTCTTTTCCTTGTGTATAAGTCTTTCACAGATGATGAAGATAGATACCGACACAGGAGAGTAAGAAGGAAAAAAGATAAAACTCAGTTTGTACAAAATATTACAGGAAGCACTGGGCTTGTGATCCAGAGAAATGGGAATTCTTCCCCAACATGTTACAAACACTACTTCAAAATGACTGTCCTCCCAGGGAATAGGAATGAATAGATAAAAATATATGGTGAAATAGTTAATCCCCAGCCATTAGAGGGCAAGCAGCTGTTGATATTAGTAGAGTGTAGGCTTGATTTCTCAGCTTTAAATTTTTCACATCTTTATAAATACTAAATATTTTTTTGGGTGTTGCTTCATGCAACCTACACCCATGAGCTCAGTGGAACCCAAGTCAAACGACATGGCTGTTGTCTTCTCTGCCTTGTCTTGTTAAGGGGTTCCTGTGAGCATGGTGGTAATCCTTGTGATAAGCAACGTACAGAGACTTCTAAAAACAGGGCAGAGCCTACCCCGAATGATTTGCTTTGTTAGATTAAGAGTTGTGGGGAGAAGTGAATTCTAATTAAAAGCTGATGAAAAGACTGAAACTTTTAAGAAAACCCCAACAAACAAACCTTTGTCTGGTGAATACACAAAAACATCATTTCTTAAATAAATCCATGTGATGCAAACCCATATTGTAATTTGGTTGGATGATCACAAGCACTGTCAAAGAGGCTAATCCTGACGAGGAATCTGAAGGAAGGAGATGTCTTGCCCTTGCTTATTTGTTCAGGAAGCCTTCAAAAGAAAGATAAGATATGCAGGAGAGAAGGAAAAATAATCCAAATCTGGTATCAGTGGTAAAGCAAAAAGCAATAGGGGGAGGCTTGCAAGAGGGAGAGAGTCAAGTAAGAACACAGATCTTCCTAAATAGAAAAAGCCTCAAAATAGGAAAAGAGGCCCATAAGTACAATAAAGCAAGTCAATAAATGGAGAACTTTAAAATAGAAGATCATGTAATCAGAATGAGAGAAGGGAGATTCTCCTGGCAGCATTATTTCAAATAGGAGGGATATGGGAAAGGCTAGAGAGGGGCATGATCAGAGCATGCTCATGATCAGAGAGGAAATAACCAAATTTTAGAAATATTCTGGGAAACAGGGCAGCAAACCGAAGACCATGTAGATGTGTGAGTAAGGGACCTGCAATAGCTGTATTTCTCCTTGTGCCAGGGCAGACCTCATGCTATGAGTGTTGTGTCTTCATTGCTGACAAAGGAGTGAGATGGAGCAGTGAGAGGAGATGGCAAAGCTCATATCAGTGATGGGGAATGTGTTCCCAGCAAGTTCCTAGGAATTATGTCTTGGCCAAACAGATGGGTGGTGGAGAACAACCAGAAGTGGAAAGATGGGTTTGGAAGAGATCAGAACCAATGGAACTTTTATAGGCATTTCAATTGAATTAGAGGATGTAGGAATAGAGAGACAATCTGGTCACTGATCCTGGCTTGGAGACAGTGAAATGGGGGCTCAGGTCCTGGTGCTGCTGCAGGGCTCCTGCTTTATTGCTCTGTATAGCTCTGAATAGGTTCTCCTTTGGTGAAGAGATGATAATCTCCTTTGGTGATAATTCTCTGGTGTGCAGGAGTAAGTTTGTGCTTGCCATTAGAAAATTTCTGTCATGTTGCAGAAAATTATTTACTGAAACTAGTTGTAATAAGGATCAGTTTAATGTGAATTAGGTGATACAGACCTGGCTGCATAATTGCACATTGGGAATAGGGATAAGGATGTAGAAAAAAAGATGCAAAAGGCAAGAAAGAATTAAGAATTCCCATGCAAAATGGAGAGAAAAATGAAGATATTCAGGTAGTTTCAGATTCACAAAATAAAGCAGCAGTTTGTGCTACAGTGTCTGCATTTTATTTTGTACCTTTTTTGGTGCTTTCATTAATGCTGGGAGACTTACGTGCTGAAACATCAGTTATGAAACAGAGCTCATGGCAAATGTGTGTGGAAGTATTGTTCTGCTGTATTTTCAGTGTTTTGTTTATTTAACAAGCTAAAGTTAGAATTGACAGCACAAGACTAGAAAATGGTGACAATAGTTTGAAAACAGGAAATTTTGGCCTTGTGTGTATTTGGAACAGATGATCAGGATGATGGCCAGGAGAGTGGAAACTTCCATTGAGACTGTTTTTTCCTTATTTTGCTCAGTGAGAAAAGATGGTGCTTCCTGGAAAACAAGTCTTAAGTATTTAAAGAAAGTCATAACATATTCAGTATTTTCCTCATATCACATTTGTTTTCCAGCAATCTGTTTACACTTCTTAGTATCTAGTACTACTAAGAGTAGAAAGTTTGGACTATTGTCAAATCATGGAATTGTAGAATTGGCTGTACAGAATTAAGACACTAAACATGCTTTGGGGTTTTTTTTGTTCTTGGTTTAATGGTTCTGTCTTAGGTTTCAAAAAATAAAGGGCATAACTTTTAGGGAAGACGATAAGAGGATGTCTATTGCCAGTTGGTGTTATGACATGGGTTTCAGAAATAACTAGTAATTACATATTCTTCAGTTCCTGGTGCTCATGATATGGCCTTTAAAAAAGAAACCAGAAAAAAAAAAGCCCTACAAAACCAACCAACCAAAAAGATTTTAAAAGATTTACAGAAAATGCTTTCCTTAAAACACCCCAAAATAAGAAATCTATATAGATATCCATATGGAAATCTGCAAGTGTTAACTTCTTAGGGAAAACATTTGAAATTTTGCAATTTCACCATGTTGGAGTCAGTCCATCCTGCAAGTTGGAAGAGCAGCAAGTGGAAAAAGTAAAGTCCTGTACTTGAAGTATCATTACCTAATGTGACCTCTTTCTGCTACTTCCTGGAGTCCTCCCCAGTACGTGCCTTGTGGGATGCAGCTCCTCAGTGATAGTTGTCACTGGTCTAGGCTGACCACAAACAGGATTTAAAAAGAAGCACAGTTTTAAGGAACACTTCTATTTTTTTTTTCATTTGAGCTTCTACTGGGATGCAGAGCACAGGTCTAATGCACAAGTCAGTGAAGCTGTGCCAGAGGTGTGTTTGTCTTCTGTGATGGCTGGAATACCTGGACACTGGAAATGTGGAGGCAAAAAGGAGCAGAAATATTCAGCTTTCGTTTGGGATCCTTTTTCTGGTTGTTTGTCAAAGACGTGTACCAATTTCACAGTTGTTTAACCTTTGCACTGAAAAATAAGTAGAAGGAGAGGAATAGATTAAATAAATGGGAGCAAAAAGCAAAAAGAAAATTAAATTTTGATCCCAGCACACAATTGAAAAATGCTCAATAGTAGCTACAAGACTTAAATGTCCACAAGAGCATTATGAAGTCACCTCAGGCTGTGTCTTTTGCTATTCCTACTTTTCATGTTCTGCCTTCTGTCTTCTGTTTACTTCATAAGGTCTTTTGGAGTAAGAACTTGTTGTGCATTTATGAAACACCAGGTACTTTTTTTGAGCCTTCCTTGTGCCCCTGGGTAAGTAATTTTTACCAGATCTTAGTTGATGTCTCTGAGAAACAAAGGTGCCAAGGATGCCAAATAGTGCCCTTTTAAAGTACTCTGTGAGTACAGAGATGAAGATCTAAGCACAAACATCTGCGCACTTGAGAGATGAGAAGGAAGGCCTGAGATTTGTAATTTTATTCTTGGGTTTACTGGTCATACATGGGGAAAGATTTATTAGCAGTGTTACCGGGGTGGGGTGTAAGGAATACCCTCTTTTACTCAGGCAGTGCTCAGGAGTTTTGAAAGGTTTTTTTGACTGGATGCTACCCAGAAGAAAAGTGATGGCAAATGTGCTAGAAGAGGAAAATCAGTTTTAAGCAATCTTAGAATGGTGGGTAATAACAGTAGGAAACTACAGAAGGATAATTGATCAGTTTATCAGTAAGCAGTCACTTGGCCATGTGAGAGCTAAATCTGTAAAAAATGGACCAGAAAAAGCTGCCTTCAATTGAACATCTCTTTTTTTAAACATGAACAGCTTTTATTTAAACATGTCATGTAATCATTTTGGCCTCTTGAACAACAGCTTAAGGGGATCTAAATGGAAGATTAAATCCTTTTAAAAATATAAATTATCTGCTCTTTCCTGCCCCTTCCTTCTTCCTTTCCCTTTCCATTTACATATTCCTTATTCCCTATTTCCAATGTCTTTGAACTACAAGCAGCAGCTGAATGAGGTACATCTTGAGTGTATATGAGGAGAGGGGAGGGGAAACTAATCCATAAATGTAAAGATTAAGGGAAGTATAGCTACAACTTCTTCAACAGGTATACCTCTTGTAAGTAGCATATATTGTAAATTCTGGGTACTGCATACGGTAGTATGCAGTAGTTTAAAAAAAGCCAAAAACAGACTAAACCCTAGCACTGCTGCATGATGCTTTCTGTCAATTTCTTAGCTCATTCACGCTGAAATCAGCAGTTTGGATATACCTTAGTAAAAAAAAAAAACCACCCTAATCATAGAAATGTCTTGGTTTTACTTTGTAACCTACTCAAAATGCTGTATGAAAAATACAGAATTCCACTGTTCCTTTGATCATTTGATGCTCTGTGGGTGAGCAGCTTGTCACATTTCAGCCTCTCTCAAAAGCAGGCAAACAAGCTTGTTTCTATAGTTATGATGGTCTCATGATGCGATGGTCTCATGACAGAAGCAGGACAATGTTTGGCAGGCATGGTGGTGTCCTGTGTTAGGCCAGCTGATGTGCTGTGCAGCCCAGAGGAGAAAACAAGCTGAGGCACACAAGGCCTTTCTTAGATTGGGGGAAAAGCAGCAAACCTTGTTAAACTGTGTTTTGTAATAATTTACAAAGCCTACACAGGCTTTTGGTGAACTTGATTGCCATGATTTTTGCCTTACAACACTTACAAAAGGAGCCATTTTTCTTCTGAATTAGGTATTTGCTCTGCAAGCAGTGTTTAGTGACTAAGTGCTAGTATATTTATAAAAAATATTATTAAACAATATTTATATTAATAACATATTTTATATATTTGAGTGAATCTTTAATTTAAAAAAATTGCTCAAATTTCTTCCCTGAATTAAATAACTACAAAATGTTTAAATTGTATTCTAGCTATTTTTTCAACTTCTCAGACTTAAAGCAGTTGACTTCTAGCACAGAAAACCAGTGTTTGATAATGTATGGCTGATAATAAAATCAGTTATGTGACAGATAAATAATTGGTACCTTTAATTTTCCTGTGACATAAATTGATTGCATCTTTTCGAGTGATTATGAGAAATAGTTTGTAGCATGCACTTCTATAAAAGAAAACACAAAATTTTCAAACAAAAATGCCCAAATGGGTAAAAAAAAAAGATAAAACTTGCATAAGTACATATTTGGAAATGTGCACTCTCTCTTTTAGAGATTGCTCTTTGATAAGCTGTTACTGGAAAAGCTCTTCCTTGTACATATAACACAAATAGCACAATATTCTGTACTTCAGTGGGGCAGTGCACAGCTTTCTTTGCAGGGACAAATACTGAAATGTTAAAAATAGATCAAGCTTTAAGAATCCCAGATATTTTCAAATAACAAAGGGTGATTTATGTGAGCTCATTTTGCGCTTTGACAAAGTATAGAGGCACTTTTGTACTATGATTAGCAAGGGTGCTGATGTCAGTTCGCTTGTCTAACTTTAAGCTTTATTGTGCTGCTAAATTGTGCTTTGTACTGTAGTCCAGAGAACCTTTGTATCTGCCTTATTAGTGTGTAGTTTATGAAATTGCTTTTGTTTTTGAATATAATCTGTGCCAGTTTCAGAGTGTGACTCACTATAGGACTGAAATAAATGTTCGCATATGCACTATGTGAAAACTCTTCAAAAATAGTAGCAGGTGCTAGCAGGCTAAATTGAATGATTTAACTATTTAAGAGTTGCTGTTTTGTAGCCTGAAGGGCTGAAAGGAAATTCTTTTTAGCTCAGTGTTTTTTCTCAGTTTTAGAGTACTATTTACTCCTAAATACTCAACAGAAATTGTCAGGATTGCTAAGAACCTTTCATTCCCTAACACAGTACCAGAAATAAATTTTTAGAAGAAGCACGCCTGGTTGATACAGAGTTGATGGAGTTTTTTTGCATGGGCTTTTTTTTTTGCATGCACAAATGGTGAGACAAAACACATCACGCTTCTCAATTGCTCTTATTCCTCTCCTATCTCTAATCTCTTTCCTTCTGATTTCTGCTTTGAAAATTTCATCTGATTGACTGAAGGCTGAGGTTAAACATAAAGTTTGTTTCTGAAGCAGTTTGTAGCAGTTATCTGTGATCAGCCTTGCCTGGAGAGAGGCTCCTCTACTGAAGTTCCCTGTTATCCCAGCATCTAAGCTGTCACTTGATTTGGAAGCAGGAAACAAAACAAACTCTGCTAATGTTTTTGGGTCACTGTTAAATGCTGCTTATCCAGCTGTCCTGCTAGTATATACTCACATTTGAAATCTAAATTGAAGGGGTTTAATCTATTACATCTTCTACATTTTAACTGTTCACCCAGTTAGACTTACTGCTACCATGGAAATAGTTGCTTGAGACTTTGACTTAATTCACACAGTTCAGCATTTAAAAACAGATGCTGTTATTTAGAACTACAATAAATACAATTGTTTTGTAAAGTATAGACATTATCTTAAAATAAAAAAACTTTTAGAGCTTTGCTAGTTGAAGAATGGATCACAAGCCTTAATTAAGCTGTCTGTCCTTTCTCCCTTTCTCCTGTTTTCTGTATTATCTTTTCATAATAGCTTTCTAAGCTTAATACTCCAAACAGGCATGCCCACTTTACAGTGAGGGTTTTGTGAGTCTCTTGGGCAAAGCCTACGGCACTCGTTCAGAGCAGGGAGACAGCAGTGCAGTTCTTGCTTCTTGTCCTTTATGTCCTCCTTCCACTAGTTTGTTTGAAGGTAGCACCTACAAAAAATGAAATGAATGCACTCCTGTGCCTCAAAAAAATGGCTTTGAATCTTTCCCTAATACACAGTAAGAAACTCTTGTTTTCAGAGCTGCTTTCCCAGTGTTTAAAGAACATCACACATCTTGACTTCTGGGAACATCCTTGTTGCTTCCATTCCTTTCCTTGGTTAGCGCACAGCCAGGGCTGGCCAAAAGGAAAATGCCCCCACCTGTCTTATTTATGCATTTCTTCTGCTGTGTTTTTTTAATCTTCCAAAGGACTTGCTGACAACTTTGTTTGAATATCCTAAAGAAGTTTAAAGTGGGGTGACTTGGGGCATGGTGTGAGTCTGTGGTGTAATGCACAGTGTCTTGGCTACTGCACTGATTTACCTTGGTCTCCAACTTTGCTTGAAACAAAGAACAAATATATAAGAACAAATGGATGACACAGGGGTGGCTCCCCACTGTGCCTGGGCTCTGCTTTCAGATTTCTCAGTGTGAAAGCAGTGCAGCTCTCCTAGTAAGCAATGGCAGTATGTCTGGTTTCTTCTGCTGTGCCCATTATCCTGGCACTGGGGTATAAAAAGAAGCTGCTAGCATAGCTGACAGAGCTGAGGAACAAAAGTGCAGCCAAGTGGGGCAATAAAGATGTTGTTGGAAGCAGCAGGACAGCTGTATGCTGAGTTTGATTGTGTGGTTTGAGTTAAGGTCTTTGATGAGAATTGTGGCAGGTGATGGAGGTCCATGGGATGAAAGGCAGCTGAGGATTAGTTAGAGAATGAGACATTTTGCTTTTGCTTTTCTCTTAGTCTAGCTTCTTTCTGCAGCATCAGGAGGGCCGGTATAATAGGCACAGTGTCCGACTATCAAATTCATTTCTTCTGTATCTTCTCCAAAGACTGGATTTATGTGGTAAAACTATAACATTTGGTCATTCTCTCCATCCCCATCTCTCTAACAGTTTCAAAAAATAATAATGTTGCTCTTTTTATGTAAGAAGTACTACTGTAGAAATATGATGAGGTTCTGAGTGCAGAGTTCCCCTGGCATCGAGGTGCCTGTACAATGTGAGCATTATCTGTTCTTTAAATGCAAGTCACTATTGTTGAGTATCAGTGAAAAATTCAGTTAAAATGCATCAGCTGGAAACAACAGATATTGGAAACAAAACACCATGGAGCACTTAAATAGGTATTTTATTTTGTCTTTCCCATGCCTATGACAGCTTCCTTCAGAAGCCCTTTTGTGTGCTTTTTTTGCCCCTCTCCTGGTCCTCACACCACTTTTTTCTTTAGTGTATTCATGCTTTCTCATTTTGTAAACAGTGATTGAATTTATATATCCACTTGTTACAAACAAAGCCAAGATATAAAATTTAAAATACAAATTCACTAATCCTCAAGTCCACTGCTGTAACAATACCTAAATAGTGTTAAATGTAGGTATTTGGTGTGTAATCTCTTAGCCTAATAATTGAACTACTTATTAGTACTTGGTTCAACCCAGGCTGAAACCACACATAAAAAGTCTTAAAGTGTGATGTCTTCCTTCTAATTTTTCTTCCTTTTGTCTCTCCCCAATTTCCAGGCATGGAAGAGAAGATGGTTTGTGCTTCGGAGTGGCCGCTTAACGGGGGATCCAGATGTATTGGAATACTACAAAAATGACCATGCCAAGAAGCCTATCCGTATTATTGACTTAAATTTGTGTCAACAAGTGGATGCTGGATTAACATTCAACAAAAAGGAGTTTGAAAACAGCTATATTTTTGACATCAACACTATAGACCGAGTTTTCTATTTGGTAGCAGACAGTGAGGAGGAGATGAATAAGTGGGTTCGATGTATCTGTGATATCTGTGGGTTCAACCCTACAGATGAGGGTAAGTTCTGTTGCTTTTTCTGAGAAAGTGCGGTGCCTACGTGTGAAGAACATTTCAAAGATCAGATGACTATCTTTAGCTGGCATATGTTTTAATACTTGTGTGTATTGGCATTGAAACTTCCTTGTTACCCTCAAAAAAAGTAAGCAGAACAGAGGGAGATACTCAAAATTTGTTACAAATTAAGTATGCCGTAGAACTTGGATGACACTCCTCTGGTCTGCATGATGTTAGGTCTTGGGTGCACAGGAAAAATCTCTAAGTAAAATCATGCACAACAGTAGATCTTCATAATCATCAAAGGAGTCCCATTTGGTATAAAAACATATGGTTATGCAAGCAGAAATGAGTGCAAAATGTCAGGTTTCAAATATTACCATTTTTCTATCTGCTTCAAAACTTGGGGGAAAAGAAATCCACCCCCATCAGCTGAAACAAACAAAAAATAAGCTGTAGTTCTGCACTATCCAACTTGAATCCTACCAAAATAGATGTTGTATGAAGGCAGCTTGTAGGAAATATGATGGTGTGTTTAATTCCTTGCAAATACCTTGTGGCTATTGCTTGTCCTGAATCCATTCTTTTTTATTTACTTATTATTCCTGCGTTCCTTTTGGAGATTAGTGGGTTACATGACTTGCTGTAGCTCTGTGCACAGTTCCAAGGAAAAATTAAATAGGAGTGGTAAGAGGGTTATACATAAGGCATGCCTGACTGAAGGGGCTAGAATTAAATTCCTGCTTTTTGTAGGATTGTGGATTGCAGGAAGTGAAGAAGAAAAAGGGGGTTGCATCACTTTGCTCCAGCCAAAGCTTCAAAAGTGACTGGAAAATACTGTTGTGTTATGAAGAAGGGGCCCTTTTCTTTCTCCTTATTGCAGTTTTGAACTACAACTTTGTCATGAAAACCTCATCTATGAATTGCCACTCTAATAGCCAATTCAGGGAAGGGTGCTTCTTTTGACAGTTCCAGCATGTTTTTGTGGTGTCCTGAGCACACCCAGGACCCACAGCACGTCTCAGAGAGCGACTGCCATGGGATTCAGTGCTCAGCCTGCCAGGCATCCCTGCGTTCCAGAGAGGGGTAGGCAAGGGGCAATGCACCAGTGCAGCTGTGGGCAGAAGTCCTTGGTTCTGGGGACAAACTGGGAATCTGGTACCTAATGAGGAAACATGTTCACCTGGCAGCTCTTTGGCAGAGCACAAAGGAGTACGTGTCCATTGCACGGAACAGAGGGTCCCCTAAAAACCATCAGACCTTTCCTCTGAGAGCTGGTGTATTGTTAGCCCGTAGTTTTCTGTCTTTGAACTGAAGATGAAACCTGCTATGGATGTGGAGAGATGTAACTATGCCCTCGCAAACTGAGTTTTTGCTTCAGTCAATTGTGTCAATAATATCTCCCCATTGTACTCTCATTGCATGTTTCATCTTTGGCATTTTAGCTTTGGCTGAATTTTTCAACACCTTTACTTGACACAACTGAGAGTTGACAGTACTGTCTGTTTTATGGGCTTAGTGATGCCTTGCAGTGCATTGAGGAAGAATTAAAAAAAAGGAAAATGGGAAAATCCGTTGCTGAGCATTTATTGCCAAGTTCTTATTTTTCCAAGATAAATCTTCCTACCAATGGAAGAGCAGGTTGTAAATGTACTTTATAAAATCTATGTTCACCTGCAGTTTATTTTGGGAAGTTAAAGAACAGGTGAAGCTCAGACAGTAAAAACGCGCTATTATTTTAGTCTGGAGCTAAACAAAAGGAGTATGGGGCATAACCAATCTTTCGATTAGCCTGTGGACACAGAAGATAGTTTTCTTTGAAGCTGGAAAAATGTCTCTTGCCAGACTGATTAAGGGTTGTGTTCTGAGTGTCCTGTCATTGGCACCCTTTGCTCAATCAAGAACTAGGGACACCGCTGCCCTATTGCTCCTGCTGGGGTTCCTTTGGAAATGCAGGAACATTGCCTCCTTGGATTTATAAAGAAAAAATTTGCAAGATGGCAGTGGCTAGTGCTATTAGAAAACAAAGGGGAATTGTTGTTTTGGTGTTGGGATGAATGAGGTAGAAAGAATTGCTCGTAACTGTAGAGAGGCCAGAAAAATAAAACTCAGAGTAGCTCTGAGCTGCTCCTTTCGTACATAGCAAAGACTCAGCGATTCCTCTGATGTAAAGTTTGGTCTTTGTTTTATTTCATTAGAAATTATTTTGAGTACTCATTTTTGCCTAATGCTGTGTTTTGACCTTCCAACTAGAAAATTATCTATGCACGTGAAATCTCTTCATTGTGGAGATTTGCAATGTTATATTTGCATTTGGACAGAGTAGAAAATTTATGTTCTTCAATCATATTTACAAGCATTGAGTGTTCACATTTCGGGTTGCATAATAGTGTAGTGTAATCTGTAATGATTGCATTACAATTACAATATATGCAATATTTGGCTTTTTATAGGGACTTTCTTTTAAGAAAGGTTTCACAGTAATTTAGATATTTTAAAATTAAACAAGACAGAAACAGGAAGGAATTTCTATTTTAAATAAGGTAAATAATTATTTTACTTTTAAAAATAAATTCCTGGGTACTTTTTATGTTTTGTTCAGCTAACGCTTCTTGTTTTCAAATGGAAGCTGCAAAACATTTCTTTCTGTAGCATGTTTCTGTTTAAAACACGTGCAAAGCTGGGGGTCGCTACACATGAGCATTGGGTTTGGGTTTGCCACAGAGTTTCATACTGCGCTTTTAGCATTCATATTTTCTCTGTAAGATCACGATATAATAGATCATCTAGAGGTTAAAATGGAGCTATAAGGCAAAAATGTGTCACCAGTGTTTCGCTTTGAACTCTACTGAGAGACAATCTGGGATGGAGAGACTGAATGGACCTGATTGGTAATGGTTGTTTTGTGCCTGCTGCTATGACGACGCCCTCTGAAATACTTTCAGAAGGATGAGGATAAATGTTTAAAGAAAGGTAGAAATAGAAGAAATGGGTTTTTTTAAAAGTGATTGATGAGAAGAAAGGTTGAAGGATTTTTTTTTCCCTGAGAATAAAATATTGAGGGAAGACCTGACTTTCACAAAAAAAAAAAAGATGGACATGGATCTGTTGTTATCTGAAGAGAGAACTTGTGTTTCTCTCAGTGAGTGATGTAACGATAAAGAAAACCCTTCGAAGGATATCTAAGCACAGGCTGTGAAAGTCCTTCCCTAGAATTCAGTAGACATCTGTGATGAATGTTTTATATATGATCCAGCTCTGTGTTTCTGTAATTTAGTGAATTGCGTGAATTGGCAGAGCAGGGAAAGGAGGAAATGATCTTACTATATGCAAACATGTTACTTGCATGTATCCATTTGAGTAAAGACAGCAGTAGCAAATAAACCAGAAGAAATAACAAGATAGAGAAGAAGAGGAAAAAAGGGAAGAACATGACTTCAAAATCTACAATTACATGTACACAAATAATAAAATGTGGTGAAAAAAGTTTCTGTCATCTTAAGGACCATACATTGAAGGAGCTGCAGCTTGCTTCACACATGATGCTTTCAAAGTTTCTGTTCAGGCTGCTGCTGTCTGGTGTATGCCCTCATACCTTTTTGCCTTTGGAACAATACAATTATTTTTGGGTAACCATGCTTTTTAAAAATTATATTCTGATAATCCGTGCACTGCAGGTTGATTGCAGCTTGGGTGCAGTATCTGAGACTGACAGGATGAACATAACTTCTCCTCCCCATCCTGACTCCTTGTCTTTGATAAATAAATAGTGGGTTTTAGAGGTGTTTAAAGTGCCCTTCCTGCATGAAGGGTCTGCGTGTAAGAAATAAAAAAATGTTCTTGTTTGACAGTTTTAACAAGTTCTTGACAGGGCCTGGAACACATGCCAGGCAAAGCAAAATCGCCATCCCAATAGCATATGTTGAATATTTGAGACTGTGGTCATTAAAGGGCTCAAAAGTGAGGAGAAATAGCTGAGCTTCTAGATGAAGGAAGGGAGGCTCTGGAAGAGCAGAAAGGGAAGTGCTAGGACAGAGTAATAAGCTTAAAAAAAAATTGCAACAAGTTTGCACTATGGAGATGATGTACTTAATGAAGAGTTGAGGCGTTTTTGTATGTCAGATATGATTAGAAAGAATTGTTGGCTCAAAGGTGACATGCCAGAAGGATGGGTGACTGATGACCTGGAGTGCAGTAAAACATAACAAAAGAACTGAATTAAGCATTAGGAGAGAAACCCTCCAGAGAAGGGTCATGGGTCTGTTGACACAGAAGTGAGGCAGTAGGTTTAGGAGGAATAGTGGCGCAAAGGCATCTGTTTTGTGAAGGCTTTTTTGGTTGCTTACTTTGAGTAAGTAAAGGTTGGGGGATAATGGCCACTGAGACATACAAATATGTTTTTTTTAAGAGTGGAATTACTGAGAGGAAGGTGATGGTAGACTGTGAAGAATGATGTTAGAGCTTTCTAGAAAAAATGCATAGGAATAATCAAGGAGGGTTTGATAGAGCTGGTAGCTGGTGGCTCGAGCTGAGATGATCATTGCCTGTTATCCAAATGAAAAAGAGAAGACAGCAGACAGGACTAAGATGTCTTTTGCTGCAGTAGAAGAACAGGTGCTTGAGTGACATGATGATGGTGATGAATAGAGCACAAAACCTGCAGCAGTAGGTCTTCCCTTACAAGATGTGAGGCAAAAATACATATATTTAAAAAATAATTTACTATCGGGGTATGATCAGAATCTTAATCTTGAGTGTTTGAGGTCAGTATCTTAAGCTGACAGCTGCATGTTGCGGAAGTTCACATGGAAGGTGATTCTGCTTTTCCTTGAGGAAAAATAAACTGAAGCTATTATGCCTAGGTAATTAACTTAATTTTCTCTTGTTCCTGCTGGACACTTCTTGTGCTATTAACATTATTGGTTCGCTGGGAGAAGGGTTGGCAAAGTGTTTTGCAGGTTGCTATCGCGTGAGTCGTGAGGTGCTGGGAGGCAGCACATGGGGAATGATGGAAGCCTCTCAGGAACACAGAGATACCTACGGTCCAGGCACTAAGCTGGAGCCCCAGCTGGGAAAAGTCACCATGGGGTCAGAGCAGTATGCTCTGCCAAGGAAAGCTCTGGGCCTTTTTGGTGAAGAAAAATTCCCAAGCTTTTTAGTGTGGTGGGCTGCACTGTTTCTCTTCACAAGCACCTGCAGAAGTTAGTCTATAACAGGACTCCTTGATTATTTTTCCTGCGTCACCCAGCCTGTGTGCCATCTGAAGATGGGGAGAACAGGCTACAGATGTTTCCTTATTTCTCCTTTTAAATGAATAGTCTTCAAAAGAAAACTGCAGGTGGAGAGGGGGTGTCAATTCCAAGTGCAAATGCTTCTTGTATTTTCAAATTTTAAATGGTAACCGAAAGTGCAGCTTAAAATTACACATGAACTGCAGATAGTAAGGACTAAATTTGAGATGTTAGCTCTGAAAGCTGGAAGCTTCAGTGTGTGATGGAACCTGGAATAGTCGGTCGTGTTTCTGGTTTGGATGCAGGAGGCAGGATTGTCCTGGACATACTGTGCAAAGCTGAATTCTTCATTCCTTAATTAGGGTTTCATGTTTATCTTCAGAAAGAGAGAGATACTGTGAGATTATAATAAACCAAGAAAAGAAAGCTATGAAATGCATAGGAAGTTTTTATGAGAGTGTTTTGAAGGACTCTCTCTGGGTGTAGCAGAAAGGTTCAGTATGGAGTTTTACTGCATAGATTTCATATCGATGCCAAGCTGACCACTTAATACCAAATCCCAAATCCATGCTTATGTGTCAGTGCCCCTTCTGGGCAGGATCTGGCTCTCATCTATTGAGTTAGTGTGTGAACAGAGCAAGTGCCCACCAGCATACACGTGCTTGTGCTCTGTGCATGCACATGTGACCCTTTGATTCCAGGATCTCTCAAACAAACAAAGAAGTTCTTTTAAGACTTCAGCTGAAGTTATGAAGGTTTTGTTTGTTTGTTTGTTTGTTTGTTTTTAATAATGGCTCTTACTATTGTATCTGTGAATTTTTGGACAAGGTTATTGCTCTGATATTTTGTTGGCCAC
Source organism: Promerops cafer (assembly GCA_013398275.1). NCBI lineage: Eukaryota > Metazoa > Chordata > Aves > Passeriformes > Nectariniidae > Promerops > Promerops cafer. The sequence continues at coordinate 474,713 of VZSE01010904.1, forward strand.
TGGTTATTTTAATAACACCTGCATTATAGTAAGTGGATGGAACGAAACATCTCAGAAGAATAGAAGAATCATGCCATTGCACATCTGTTGCTGATTCGCTGTTGCAATGGAAAAATCCCATTTGTTTTCATATTTCTACCTACCGTGTGCAAAGAATGCATTTTCTTACTTTGATTGCAATTTTGACATTTAAAGAAATGCGTGCTGTAATGAGGCCTCTTTGTTTTGTTCACTATGAGAACATTTCTGTGTTTTGTTCACTATGAGAACATTTCTAGTTTTTGCATAATTAGAATATTAAGAGAATGCACATCATAGTGCAGAAAACAATTTAATTTTTGCTTTCATTAAAAAACAAACAAAAACCAAAATATAAACCCAATCCTAAATAGAAACTCCCACACTCAGATTTTCTAGGTTGTATACAAAGCACAGATATATAGGAACTTGTGGAATAAAGAGGCTTTATATAGGTAAGAAGGAAGAAAGTGGAGCCTTTTGTTATTCTTGTTCAGAAAATGCTCTTTTTACCTCATAAATTTTATAAGATATGAAAATGGTTATGGGGAAAAAAGTATAAATTCTAATGAAAATGAAGCCTATAACTGCTGATGACAAACCAACTGAGAAAAGATAAAACTCTCACCCTATTTTGAGAAAGCTGCTTGTTCTAGCTGTACTGAATGCAGGAATTATAAAAACAAAATAGGATTCTTGTTAGACTCGTTTGCATGTTAAATATTCTGGCTGTTTTTCCAGCTCCCAGTTATGTCAAAGCAGTCCGAGTGTCTGAGCTCTGGGAGCAAACCAAATGACCTACAACGTTCTTTGGTGTGCAGATGACCCCTTCCCTAAAAATCTGCTAGTCCAAAGTGGAGCAAGTTGATGATTGTACTCTTTGAAGTCATAAATGGCTGCTGGGAGAGAAACTTTCCTTCATCAACTTCAGGAGTACATGGCTGAAGTGAATATTTGAGAGGGTGCAGATAAGCAAACAGCCTTTATTTGCTCAGTGATGAAAAAACATTACTGCTTCCCTTGTAGTCAAATTCGAGATGGCATCAATGCATAAAGTAAATCTGAAGTACTTTAGACCAAATTCAGTAGATCTTCAAATCTGGCATTAGCCCACACTATTTGACACATAGAAAATGCCTGTATGAGGATGGATTTCAGATCAGAAAGTTGATATCTTAATAGTTAAAGCTCTATATGCTGAAAAAACCAAACCAAACAAACCTCAACCAAACCACACAAACACCAATCTCAAACAAACCCCACACAGATCTGTAGGAGGATCAGGGATTTTATCAAGTATTATCTGTGTCAAGATAAATGAGGCAACTCATCAGAAGGAAAGTGTTCCTAACAATCCATTAACATTAACGGGCTCCAAATCCTTGCTCAGAGAGCAGATCATAAAGCTTCCAGACAGCTGGACAGCGTCACCTTGAATATTCAGTCACAATTGAAAGGGAAAGGTTAGGAAAGGAACAGAATGAATCATGGTTATGTCTTTGTAAATCAGTAAGTGTGTCCCAGACTTCTTTTTTGTGCTTTGTGTGCAATAGTTTCCCTTCTCAGGAAAGAAAAAGTAGCAGAGCTAGGAAAGGTGAGGGTAAAGGGAAACCAAATGTGCAATGAAAGGTCTTGTGCACCAGGAAAAATTAAGCAGCACCAACTCAGTAAAACTACAACAAAGTTGTGTAAAGTTGGGAATGGGAATTACGAGTAAGAGGCAATTGTTCACAGTTTCTTCGAAGATGGGAGCTGAAATATATGAAGTGAAGGTATCAGGCAGCAGGTTTAAAAGGAAGTGGGTTTTCATGTCATGTGTAATAAGGTGTGGACCTTACTGCCACAGGATGGTAGTAAAGGTCAAAAATATAAAGGCACTCAAAGAAATAGGAGAAATTCAGAGAATAGTGGGTCAGAGGCTGGTCAGCAGGGGCTGTGAAGCAGCCTCTGTCTTGGGGTGCCCCAGAAGCTGGAGCAGTACATCAGACTTTGTGGATATATTGGCCCTCTTTCAAAATTCTTGATTTTATTTTTCCCTGGAAAGTTACCCTTGAGTCTTGCTGCTCTTCTTGGGAATGCTAGTGCATGGTCTGTTTAATTGCGTCAGGTCACGTAGGCATCTTACTGTGTGCCTGTTGGGCTCTCCTGACTGCATGAGGGCTGACTGACACACCCATCTTCCCTGGAAGCCCCAAGGATATCCCGTTTGATTTCTTTTTTTCCCCTTGTGTGAACTTGACACTGAGCAGTTCCAATGACATGAAGGTTGTGCATAGCCAGGGCCCAGGAATCAAGTGGGGATTGTGGCACAGGGAAGCTCTCGAGGATCTCATCTCTAAGTGTGGTCAAAGAATGATGTACTTGGCAGGAAACTTTTTTCCCCCACATTTACTTGTATTCCTCAGTTCTGCAGGGGATGTGGCAGAGAGCTGCTTGTCCTTTCTCCCACTGCTACTTTTCCAGGAAAAAGAAGTACATTCCTGGTAGGTCCATTCAGGCACTTCTCTGTTCTTGCTGTTGAACCCCTGCACTAGGGGAATCAAGAAACATTAGCAGGTGCCTCAAAGAGGCTCCTTCAAGCTCTTGAATTTCCTAAATGATAGAAAATTGTTCATGTTTTGTATTTCAGCATGTAGGAAATAAATGACTTTTTTAGTAGCTTTTGCACCCAAGTACTGTTGTATTTGAAAGGAAAAAAGAAGTGACTCTAGAATACAAATAAATAGGAAGTGTATAGGAATTATAAAGACAAGGGTATTTAACTGAACATTGGCTATTTTAAGTAACAATTTTCAGGCAACAATTAATGTAATGAATTTTGCCTTTTTTCCCCCCATTTTTCTAAACCATAGGACATAGGAATTTTCAGGAATATGTGTTTCAAGAAATGTAATATATAAAGATTTTATGAATTATAAACATCTCTATACTATTATTTATCTCATCTGGGTGCATCAATTTATTTTTATGTGTGTGATCCCTCGATACAGTCTGTTTCTTTCCTTTCTTCTGCTAACTAGTTTGATGAATAGGTCAGCCACAACCCTTCATAATAGCTTTTTTTAGGCTATCCTACCTTTTCAGGTAGGTTGAGTTGTGGAATTTTCATACACCTAGACTTCTTCCACCCACATGGGTGTGGTGGGATTTAATTTCTGAGCCTGTTTAGGTGCCATGGGAGTTCAAAGCAAGTGCTGCTATTTCTATTTCCATGTCTAAATCACTTGTACCTGGTGTACACAGAACTAGAAGCAGGAGGGCTATATTCTGGGCTGCTCATCTGGTTTTTCCCAGGGTAGTGCTGGGAAGCAGAAGCTGAATGAAGCTGCTTTGTAGTGCATAGCTGGCCTGTAAGCCTGACAGGAGCAGGAACGTTGGATAATAATATGTTCCTTTAAGTAATGCTAATAATCAGCGTCCATTCTTGGGATGTGCAAATTGGAATGTACAATGAGTTGCAAGTGAGCCTTGATAATTGGGAAATAGTTTGCTTAATTATTAGTTGTTCTTAGTCAATGTGTCATTAAAACAATAAAAAAGGCAAATTATTGTTTAATGTTTGATGGTGTTGATATTTTCTAGTCCCCCAGATAATTTAATAGTCTGGATACATGTATTTGGAAGGAAAAAATAAGTTACTTTAGAATATATATGGATAGGAAGTGGATAAGAATTATAAAGTTGTTAAAAAAAACCAACACCACAGTACAACACCTCCTCTCCCCCCACCCCAAAAGAAATCCAAACTAAGCCAAAACAAAACAAGTAAAGGAAACCAAAACCAAACCCAACCACAATTGCTTCATTTATTGCACAACAATAAAAAATTAGGGTATGTAATGAGGGAGCTTAGTGGAATGCGACCTGTTGTACCTTTTGTATTCTTTTTGTAGCTGTAAGGGATCTTCCATTACAAAAGCAGCAGTTTTCATATTGATTTTCAGATATTGAGAGTGGCCAGGTCTTGCCTAGTGACTAATCTCAAATGCTGAAGTGGCCTTGGTCAAAAAGGAATGAACACTTGCAAGTGATGACTCAGGTTGTCATGTTCAAGTAATAACTTAAGGGCTTTTGTCTGTTCTTGATTAAAACAACAGATTTGTGTTTTTAGCTGTATTACCGCAGCTGTCAGCATCTTTGTTTTATCTGTGGCCAGAAAGCAGGTTAAATAAGTCATTAAATAAGGCAGCACCTCTGTTTCCAAGGCTTACTTAAGAAATCGATTACAGTTTGAAAATATAAAGATTGATATATAAATGTAAATATCCTGAAACAAACGTTAACATCCAGATGTTCTCATGTCCAGTTTCACAAATTTGAACTTAAACCCGAGATTTTTTCCATCCTCTGTTAATAATTTTCTTTTCTTGTTGTTGAAAAACTATTTTTTCAGTGTATAAATTCTTTACTTCTGTGTTGGCAGATGCTGTGAAGCCACCAGTTAGTTCTTTACAGCCATCTGCTGAGTTACCCTTGCCCATGAACACTTCACCGCCTTCCATGCAAGCAGAATCTTCCCTTCCTTCTCCTTATCGGCTTATTAACGTCCCCCCTCTGGAGTCTTCCTCTGGTCAAGAAGATCCTCAAGACTACTTACTGCTAATAAACTGTCAAAGTAAAAAACCTGAACCTATGAGGTAAGTGACTTTTGTTTCTTAGTAACACTTATTTGTATTACAGGCCAAGAATGTTTGGTATGAATGCATTTTTTTATTGTCAAGACATTGAGCATTTGGATGCACAGATGTACACAGGGAAGCTACCTGTAACTTCTCCTTCTTTTCTTTCCATGCATAAAACCTTTTGCTGCAATAGTAAGTTGTTTGATCAGTGCTAGACCCATATTGCATTTTCCGAAAGTGTGGACAGCAATTGCCAACATGAAGTATTACAGTGATGCAGCAATCCAAGCGTTTCATTGGAGCTGGTGCATGGCACAAAGTACTCTTTCTTTAGCCACAATCTGGTGTGCTTAGTCCAGTTTAGTACTAGAAAAAGCTGGAGGAATTTAGCCTTTCTAATGCCTCCTGGAATTTGGTTCCCCAGTTTAGCCAGTTAAAGCTTTCATGGAAGGGGTTTAGAAAACATGCTGATTTTATTATCACCTGCCAGGTTACCACATCACTGAGTACAGTGATCTTCAAGTGCCATTTGTTTACTATTACTAGCATGGTTCAGACTCTCAAACAAGAAAAAAACCCAATTATTTTATGAAAACTAAGAATGCAGAAGCTGAAACTACTTATTTTCCATATCCTGAATTTTAGCTTTTTCCAAATAACAGATATTTAAAAGGAAACTCAAATAAGTTTTATTTTTTTACTGAATAAAGAGTGCCTACACAGTCAGTTCTCTAGAGAAGCGTGCAATAGGAAAATTGAAGGAAAAATTTAGAACTTCTACAGAATTAAGTCTCCATTTATTTCTCCAGCTGCTACTTCTAACTTAAATAAATGCACAGCACCTCCTGTGTAGGAGGATATGATATTCATAGTAGCTACCTGGGAAATACCAGTGTTGTTTGCCAGAATGGATCATGGTGGCCTTTCCTAGAGCAGGCTGCCCAGGGACATACTGGAGTCTCTGTCCTCCTTAAAAAAAAACTATTTAAAAGAACCAAAAATTAACTTGACTGGACAAGATCCTGAGGAGCCTCACCTGATTTTGAAGGGTTTGTTTAGCGGTATTGGAAAAGCTAAGCAGATAATGTCCAGAGGTGCCTTCCGACCTTGAGCATTCTGTAGGAGAACCTTATAAATCCCTCTGGAAAGCTTCTTTTCTGCAGTAATTTCAAATTTAACCTGCTGGGATATTTCCAGAAAAATTATCAAAACATCATATTCTTTTTGTGATTACAGACAAGTACATGGAAGGCTGAGGAAAGCTTCCTTTGAGAGTGTTTTCATGACTACTTCAAATGCTTCCTTAGGGCCATACCTTTTAGTGGCAGTGCCTTCTTCATCAACACCTTAATGCTCTGCCAGTTTTACCTGTGCCATGTGCTCTGCACTCCCTTGGCATTTTTATCTTGCTCTGTTGTGCCTGAGGAGTTTCCTGCTCCATTTACAAATGATTATGTGGTAGAAAAGTATCCACCCTTTACAGTCTTCATTATAAAACGAGGGAATGAGCCTACGGTTATCCCAGAGTATGGAATGTGCAGGTTACAAGCAGCATGGAGTGCCCCAGAACCTCCTGCAGGGGAAGGGGAAACCCAGTGCTGAGGGTTTCAGTGTTTAGTGATGTTTAGAAGCTGATAGCGCTGAAGAGGAATGTCAGTGTTCCTGCCAAAAGCTTTCAAGTTTGGTATCACTTCCAGAATGGCTTGGCAGAGGAATTGACTTGGATTTCAGCAACCCTAGCCTATCAGAAATGTGTCTGAGTGCCCATTTGCCCCCTTCTGCAAGGGACAGGCTCAGAGCAGAGTTTTACCACCACAATGTGAAGGTGTTTTTAGGAATTATGAAGGTTGCGATGTGTAATTGACTTTCTGACCTGACAGTTACATGATATGTGGGTTCAGTAGAGGCTGAGGAGACCATAGAAGGGGCCCCTCAATGTGGTAAAGTATAGAGTCCACCATGATTAGCCTGCAAAATTTCTCAAGGAAGTCACCGGTGACACAAGGGAGAAGGTACTGCAAGCAGTACCTTCTGCAAACAGTACTGGTGCCGCAGGGAAAGCAAAAGGTCCAGTGGAGATAAAATGCCCAGTGAACTGAAAGAATGGAACAAAATCTTTGGGAGTGTAGAGATTGTTTAGATAAATTATGACTTTATAGGAATATCTGAAGACATTGACATTATGATCGCTTGGATATTATATGGGCTTAGTTTATTTTCTGTCACTAAATAGCTGTCTCCTTTCATTAAAAAGGCTGTGGTCATGAAAATTCAGAGTAACAGTTGTGCTGGACTTTCAGTTCCACCTAAAAGGACTGCTTATGCTTTATGTCTGGTGAAGTAGGTAAGCTGCTGGATTTGGGACAGAGTGTAGAGCATATAGACATTTTCCTATGGAATGAGAGCTTTGTGTATCTGTGTAGCACATTACTAAGATGATTAGTAGGAGTGCACTCTACACCAATCTACATCCTTACAGGCAAAGAAAAAAATTAAATGGCTGCATAATTTTCCTATTTTCCAGGCTTGGAACAATTTATTTGTGTATTTCATACAGACTGAGTGTAAAATGCAAGGCTTAATAGCTGTAATTAAACAGGCAGGTACTATTACTTAAATGTTTTCCCTTTAGACTTAAAAATTACCAATATGCAGAGGGAACATTTTCTATTCTGATTCTGCATGTTACTTTACAGGTAATCTGGGAACCACTGAATTTTATTTCAAGGCTTTGAGGTTCTTTTCTGGCTGAGATGGGTCACTGTGAAACATAGATGTATCTGAGTTGCCTCTTTGGGATTTTTGAGAATTGTAGTGTTTCAGAGCTAGAAAATTATTATTAAATGCTCCATTACAGTGTCATAGAGTGCACCACATGCTGTTGTGAGAATGTCTTGTATGCAGCAATTGCAGCTGTATCTATCATGCAGTATTTTGTCTAAAATAGTTTCATGCTCTGATCACTGCTGACTTAAGAAAGAGCATTGTTTCACTGTAGCATTAGGGAGATTTTAAGGTTTGTATTTGGATCCTAGATACGAAAATGCAGCCAAACATTGCTTCCAAATCCCTTATTGTTCTGGCTCATTTGATAGGTATATTGAAATACTAAATGCTGTCTTCCTCATCTTTTCTATGTATATGAACCAGCCAAGGGTCACCTTTTCTCTCAGAAGGAGGGCAGGAATACCTGCTATTAGAAGACTTTGAAAGTAAAAAGATTCCACTGCAGTGAGTGAACAGTAGCCATTCTTGGAACACGTGCGAGAAATTAATCACAGAGCCATTAACTTGCCTGAAAATACTGTTTGTTTGAGACTCATCTTGCATGGTGTTCTGTGAGTTTTAACAGAAAAACTATGTAACTTTGGCTTCTATTTTCTGAAAAGAGGTCTGGTTGTTATTTATTTTTATGTCTGTCCTGTTTTTTCTATGCTTGCTGTTGCTGTCCCAGATTGCTGGCACACAAGAGCAGTTTTGCTACCATTTTGTTCATAATATTCTGTTTAATCAGTCATATTGATTCCTGCAGATGGGAAAAGAATCAGCTGAAAAGGATGAGTGGTCAAGACAGCCCGAATAATTTATTTGCAAAAATGAGATGATTACCCTTCAGACTAAAACAGTTGATAAACCTTTTTCCTGGGTCTCTGTCAACAAATGGTTTTTAGTACATGGAGGCTGGCTTTTTACTGGGTTCCCTTTGCCTCACTGCCCCACCTCCTATCCGTGCATCTTAATGCCCAGTCCTTATAGATCAACAGGCTGGACAGTTTTCTTTTCTTGGAATGTGGAAGGAAATGGCCAGTCCTAGCACTGAGTAAGGGATAGTTTGGCCACTTACCATAATTTGCACGTATGTGATACACACACGTGATAACAGTGAATTCATGTCATAGTCATCCTCTGCTAATAAAGTGAGGAGTTATCATTGTGTTACATCCACCTTTGCTATTGTTTTAAACTGAGGTGTAAAAACCCTTTAATACTTTTCATAATAACCACTTGTTAATGGAATATTTAAGCCAATTGATTTTTTTATTGAGCTGTACTAAAGGGAAAAATTAAAATTCCTGAAGTCATTAAAAAAAAAAACCCAAGCCAGGAGTACAGTCTGTTCCTGTCAACTATGCACTGTACATTTTCAGAATTGTATATGGTGTTCTTACCGTTATCAGTGGTTAATGCTGACTTTTAAAAATAGTTAAAATTCTGAGGCTCAGTTCCCTGGCTTCATTTTGGCATAAACTGCTTTCTTTGTTTCAGAGTGTCTTCAAACTTCCAGTTGTGCAAACTCAGATTGTTTACAACCCATTAATATTTTGAAAACCATTTCAATAGACTAAGTTGTTGATTCCAAAAGATTACTTTCAAAATAGTGAATTAAATCAGAAATGCCCTCTTGTAATAAGAAATGTAATCTGTTGCCATCAGCTAAGCAAATGACAGACCTGGCTGCCTCATGTGTCATGGTTTTTGAAAGCTGCCTGTTTGCACAAGTGCTTGTGGTCAAGAAAGAAGCAGCATCATTCAATTAAACCCAGAAAAATTCCTGTATTTAAAAGGGATAGCATTTGTTGCTTGCATTTCATGGGTAATCCTTAGGCTCTGGCATTGTAAATATGCTGCTGTTTCATTTTGAGCTTTGGTTATATATTCCTGCATGTTTTTGTAAGATAAATGTAGTGTTTATGTTTTACTCCTGTAGTTTTAGAATTTTTTTCCTTTTAAAGTATATCCTAGTGAACTGGAACTAATAATTTTGGTTCTGCAATTGATTGTCAGTGTCCAGCTTCTCTAGACTGCCCACTTTATTTTTATAGTATAAAAATTAGAGATCCCAATCCTTGCCATATTTGCTCATGTGAAAAACACTTGACTTTTTCTGGGACTTTAGTCTAAATGGATATCATTGAACTAGGAGAGTATATCTAGAAAGTGAGGAACTCCTGAATCAATCCTTTGAATAAAGAGGAAGGGCTGCAGCAGGGGCTCAGCTCAGAGTGTTCACAATCTATTATGTACTCTGTAACCTCGTGTGCTTCCTTCAGTCCTGTGTGCTCTCTTTTTTGCAAGTATTTTAAACTTCCGGTGGTTGATGCATGAATTTTCAAAGCTCCGAGGCAAAGAGCTCTGAGGAAGCTATTAACAAACAAGGGAAATATATATTCATGGTCAGCATCATGAGGAATGTAGGAAGTTTTACTTCCTTGGTTGTGCTAAGAATAAATAATGAGAAAATTCTCTTTGGGGGGGGGAGGGGGGGCGATTAAATTAAATGCAGATTTAAGTTCAGAGTTACCTAGAAACCTGTTCTGACCAGTGACCGAACTGAAATATATGTTTAAGATAGCAACCAGAGCAAAATTACTATACTTTTTCTAATGGAAAAAATGCTAAAACAATAAGAACAAGCTGATAGAAAAAGGTAGTAAAATTGAAGTGAGAACTGTCAGAAGCCTCTTGTCCTGATGGAAGATTGTACCTTTGCTGTTAAACAGAACAAAAACCAGTTAGTGAGGTGAATGACATTTCTCTTGAGTGCAGATGTCTGTTCCAAGCTGATCATGTTGGTTCCTCTATAGCTGGCAGAGAGGCACTTCAGCAGTGATTCATCGGGTTTAGATGGATATCTAAGAACAACAGATTGTGTTTCACACAGTCTCCATTCCTCTGATGACTGGAGGGGGAACCTAAATGAATAGCTTAACTGGATTCCTTTTCCTCAGGTTGCCAGAACCATGGGAGATAAATCCAGCTGACCCTTAAGAAAGTTTTGTACAAACTTATTGACAAATGAAATGTGAATAATAAATATTAGTTGTGATCACTTTGAGGTGCAGAGGCTGTTAAATAAAGGGGAAAATGCTTCTTGTGGTAGTGGGTGTACTTTATTTATGTATTTTATTCCTCAAAAGTTTTGGAACTGTGTGGTCCAGTTGCTTAATAGAGCTTACGAAGAGTTGTATTGCAGGTATTCATTGATACACATGCATGCTGAAATATTTACATCTGCATGTATAAATTAACATAATGGTATGGTATTGAAGTAATGAAAATAGAAAATATGGTATGTTTTATCAAAAAGTGTATGGACTTCCTTAACTACACCACTAACATCACCAGAGTTAGTATTTTGCCACTGTTTTGACTTTCATTTAAGCAAGGAGCCAGACTGATAACAGATTTTCTCTGCCTGGAGCACAGTAAATGGAGAGGTTTAGAAAGGAAATCAAATGATTGTAATGTGGTTACTTTCCTTGTAAGTTTACTGGTAGTGGTTAGTACAGTACCAACAAGTGCTGTTCTCATAAAGGAAGTTCCTAAGAAATCAAAAGTAAACTCCTCTGCAGCTTTATCTAACAACACTGCCTTCATTTGTATTCAGGACAAAAGCTCTCTGTTGCATATGCAACCTATGGATTTTTTTTCCCTCAAAGAAAAAAACTATTTTCCTTCTATTTATGGTCTTAGCTCTTATTTCTCTTTTTCTTACATATTTCAAATGGGTTTTATATGGTCAGTATAACTTCAGGCACGCATTTAGGGGGGTTACAAGCAGTCATATTTTTTCTCTTTACATTTTTTTCATAATGATTAGAATTAGCAAGTACTGTAAATCCAAGAATTGAGCATCTTATTTTTACCTTTAACAGTGCCAATAAAGTGCTGCTAGTTTGCAGCATGGGTTAAAAAAAAATAATTAAAAAACCTCCAGCCCCTAAACTTGGCTTCAAACAGGCATCCTGAAAATCACTTGCTTTATGAAACATCAGCCTGTTGTGGAGCTGCTGGTAAAGCTCCACAGTTGTGCTATGTATTTCACATGCATGGATTTGTATGAACGTAGTTACTTAGGATCCCTAGGTACTCCTGTTTGTTTTATAATTGAGTTCCTGCATCTCATTTTAAAAAAATGAAGAAAAAAAAAATTGGAAGACACTGGGAGACTTTTTTGGTTACATCATAAACGTTGTATTTATGATTTGTAATGGTTTTTTTTTGAACGTGTGTTCATCAACGTTCATCAACGTGTGATGAACGTGTGTTCATCAACGTTCTAATCTCACAATTTCACATGTAGATCTCATGCTGACTCTGCAAAATCCAGCTCTTCAGAAACAGACTGCAATGATAACCTGCCCTCCCACAAAAACCCTGCTACATCAGGGAGCAAGCACGCTGTGAACGGCTTCTTCCCGCAGCAGGGCGTCTACGATTCCCCGCCTTCCCGCTCCGCGCTGACGCTTGCAGACTCCAGCCTCTACAACCTGCCTAGGAGTTACTCCCAGGATGTTTTGCCGAAGGCAGCATCTCCATGTGGGACTGATGCCGAAGGAGAGCAACATGTTTTCAATACCCCATCAGCAGCGTCATTAGACTCACAGATGAGGCACATCTCCATTAGCTATGACATTCCCCCCACACCCGGAGGTACTTATCAGATCCCACGAACTTTCCCAGAGGGAACACTGTCTCAAACTTCAAAACTGGAGACTATTCCAGACATCCCTCCACCTCGGCCACCCAAACCTCACCAGGCGGCGGATCGATCTCCCGTGGAAACCTGTAGCATCACACGCACTGCTTCAGACACTGACAGCAGTTACTGCATCCCTACCGCAGGAGGGCTGCCCTCGCGCAGTAACACCATTTCAACGGGAGATTTGAATGTCTTCCGGAAAGGTCAGTATTCCATGTGTTATCCTGCAGAATTTTTGTCTTGAGCTATGTGATCTGAATGATACAAACGGGCTGAATGATGTGAAAGGCATTTCTAGCCTGTAGGAACAAGTGTTTAGCCCCTCACAAAATGGTGTGTGTTCACTATGTTTAAAATATTTAAGAAAGAGGAACAGAGATTTTTAAAGGAAACCATCAAAACAGCAAAGCACAGAACATCCGTAAGGGATGTATATTGCACTGTGGTGTTCAGCCTTGGCTAAAAATATTTGAAGATCTAGACATATTTATTTGGTAATAAGCTCATATAACTGAATTCATTATCAGTATTTCAGAATGACCAAAGTGGGCTTAGTGAGGGGTGGTGCAATCTGCCGAAGGTGAAATTGTTTCATGAAGATTAGTGGGATATGGTATATACCCAGAGCTTTGAGATCAACCCTGATTTGATGATCATTGCCACTAGCCTTTCTTTCTGTCCATGTGATAGGTATTCTTACTGCAGTCTTTTAGTAAAATTAAAGTAGTTCCTTGTGGCCACCTAAATGTTGGTACTCCAGGTGTGCTGTCATGTGTACCATCTGGTTAACCACTCTTGGGCTAAGGGTTTAATTTTCTTTCAGATTTCTGAAGCAGGTGGGTATTACAGTGTTGTTTTTGAAGTGAAATTTTGTATTGGTTTAAGTCAATACTTATGTTAGAGGTGCTTTTAAAAGAGAAATGTTTGAAATGAGGGATGAATAGAAGGCTTTTATAGGAGGCAATATACGGAATGGATGGGATCATACAGATGCTCAGATACTATTGTCCTATTTGTCATTCATTTTGTAGACTGAGCATAAAATACTGGTGGTTGTTAGTGTTTTAAAATTACAAACTAACACTATGAAAGATCCTTGTTTGCTTTGCTTATTTTCTCTCATTTTGCTAAGTTTCTAGCTGAGTATTCCTACACTGAATCTGAGATTGTCTGCCTCAGGAAAAGTAGTCTTTCTGAAAACACTGTTTAAATTTGGTACTCAAGAGCAGAGTTGTTTATCTTTCCTCAGTGGTGAAAATCTTAAAAAAAAAAATTCAGAGGTTTTTTTTCAGGGCAAGGTGGGGATAAACCCCAGAGTTTGCCCATTTTCTGTGCTGGCATCATGAGGAGGGGCATCCCTGCCACAGGGTAAGGCAGCCTGTTGCATGCATGGATGAATTGCACCTGAGAGCCAGGAGTCTCACAAAGACCCTTATCCAGCAAAGAACCAGCCATGGAGCTGGGGACCTGCTTAATGGGGACTGACAAGAGCCAGGACTCTGAAAAGGGAGAGATCTTTGGTTCTGCAGCAGTCTACTCCAACTGAAAGCCCCTGGAGACCACACTGGGGAGCTGAGAGAAGGGATTCACCTGTTCCTGCAACAGGTGGGATCCTGTTGAATCAGCATTTTCCAAGCAAAGGGCATCAGTCAGAAAACCTTTCTCCAGATGTTAAACTAGATCTGTCATTTGTTTATTTTAGAACAGGTTTTTCATGAGGGCCCAGATTCTCACTCTTACACTAAGTTCTTACACCTGCTCAATTGAAAGATAGACTCTGCTGCTTCTTTAAAAGTAAGAATTAATTTCTCTTTTCTTGCCATGGAAAAATGCCACTGTGAGAGCTGCAAGTTGTAACTGATGAGTGCTAAGGCTGTTCGTGAACACAGTCCTCTCAAATATAGATAAATCTAGGGGCCGCAGTTTCAGGAGATGTGTTTGTGTACTCTCAGAAGCAGACAGTAAATAACAACAGACTCTGGATACCTGTGCCAAGGGACAGGAACAGGGGTGATAAATAGTCACTTTCTCTTCTTGTTTCTTTAGAAATTAGTTCTCAAGACTGTTATGATATTCCACGAACGTTTCCAAATGACAGATCTAATTCATTGGAGGGCTTCCATAACCACTTTGTAAGTATGACTTGATCCGATGAGCGGTGACAGTGACAGTGCTTGAATGCTCTTTGTTCCTGTGTAAGAAAGCAAGCTGTTCAGTGTTTGTGATTTTTCGGTTTCAACAGAATACATTAATCTGAGTAGATTAGGTTAAAAGACTCATATGATTCACAGCTGATTGCATAACTTATTTTGTTAAAGGAAATATATGTTAATTCTAGAAAAACAGAAGCATGTTGACAGTGGGAAGTGTTTCAAGTGAAGAACTTGATGAAAATTATGTCCCAATGAATCCCAACTCTCCTCCACGACAGCATTCCAGCAGCTTCACTGAACCCATCCAGGAAACAAACTATGTACCAATGATACCAGGCACGTTTGATTTTCCATTGTTTGGAATGCAAGTCCCTCCTCCTGCTCACATGGGTTTCAGGTCCAGCCCAAAGACCCCTCCCAGACGGTCGGTACCTGCTGCAGAATGTGAGCCACCGCCAGTGGATCGGAACCTGAAACCAGACAGAAAAGGTGAGGAAAACCTCCAAGAAAACCCAATTTTTATAATCTAAAAAAATAACACAGCTCTCTCAAATTATGCTTAGTGGAAAATTATCATGTTTTTAGAAATTATTTTAGAAATAATTTTTGTCCTATGAGATAACCAAATCACAGAGGAGCCCTAGGATTATTTTAACATTATTAAAGCATCACAATAACAATGCCAAATAAAAGCATAGTTTAGATTTTATTGCCATAGTTACTAATGGAAAAATGCCACTGAATTCCTAAGATTCAGAAGTGTGTCCTTGTATATAGAAGACACTTGTGATGCAGAGAGAGAACACAAGGCATTGGGTAGAACACAAATTTATAGCCATAACAGTGCTTAGTACAGGATCAGCACACATACTCATTTTAGAGGGCCCCTTTGAATCTATCCTAAAAAATTAATCTCTTAAATCTTAAATCTGGTATGTAACATGTTTATTTTTCCTTAAAATAAGGATTATTTGGGTGACCAGAGTTCTTAAGGAACTAAGATGATTGGGTTGCAATGTGTCTATAAGAGATACTTGTATAGAGAATCCCTAATAAATAGCTTGGATTTTCCAGTTTATCCAAAATGTTTTATCAGCCATCTTACTAGAAATACAGGCAAATGCTTAAAGAACTTGTTTCCCTACTAAGTTTTTGAGACAAGATAACTAACTTTCTTGTAGAAGAGGGAACTAAAGAACATCAGGTCAAATGTCTATTTTGCATTTAAGTCCTATTTTTAATCTTATGTACTTGAAAAAATTAGGATTTACATTGAGAATGGCTGATTTCATTGTGGGAAAGCGTGATGGCAAATATTCAGATGATCCAAAATATTCACTAACTAAACCTTTAAAGTAGTATTTTTACGACTAATTGAAAACAGCCTGTAATTAAGGGTAGTAGAAAGTATCACTATGATAGATGAGCTGTGTGAAATGGAAAGCACCACATCTAATTCTGCCTGTCCATCTTCAAAAATTGAGGCATGGCCTTTTTTAAGACTTTGGGCCCTCTGCTTGTGTCTAATTGTTTCTGTGTTACCAGACAGCAGTTTTGCTTAGTTCTTAAGAAATACTGGACAGGAAGAGATTGATGAAACTTGATACTGGAAAACATTCTCAGGGTAAACTGAACTGAACTGAGCTGATTTAAAATATTTTCCCAGACTGGCCAGTTTGTGTATTTTACTGATAAAATGTTTGACCTTCAAAAGTAATAAATGTACGTGTTGAAAAGCATCTCACTTTTGCTGTTGGCAGTGCAAAGCTGCCACTGAGATGTTTGCTGGGGCAGCATCATTGCTCTTGCATCTCTCTTTTTGGAACAGAATTAGTGTTTCACATTCAGAAAGTGGCATGTAAGGCCCCTGCTTTGCTCCCGTCCTCAAATGCTTTACAGCTAGGAAGATGTAGCTAACACCAGGGGAAGGACTTTAAGATGAGTTAACATACCTCTTAATGAATGTAGAGTTACTGGATGAAATTTTTGCCTGTAGGTTTTTGGAAGATGTTATCACTGTAAAATAATAGGATTGTTTAATGTAATTTACAAACTAAAGTGATTTTAAAGTAAAACTGTCCTTAAAAGTAAATATGGTATAGTGCTTAGGGGCTGAAAAAAAGTTTTGTGAATATCTTGAGCTACCAAGCATGGTAATGATTCTAATTTACCACTGAGGGTTTTATCTTAGTAGCACACACACAGAGACTGCCTCACTCTAATTTTATCAAATGCACCACTGCGAGTTTTCCATTGTTGTGAAGAACAGATCTGATGACACATCGGAATGGTGATACATTTCCCATTTCAGTAGCTGAGATCTCTACACAAGTAACTCCTTCCACATATACCTTTGGGAAAATAAAACTGCAGGTTCCTTTGAATTAAATTAGGTAAAGCCTGTGTTTACTTAAACACCTTTAGGTGTTTAAGGACCTTTAGGACCTTTACCTAACTAAAACAATGGTGTACTTTATGTTCTTCTGTATTGCTTTTTGAGCTTTCAAGTTCTTGTAGCAGCTTCTATTATCAGGTTGTTTTTGCTTATGTAAATGTACTGCAATGCTTTTCTGCTACAAATTAGTTCATAGGAAGTGTCAAGTAGGCCTGTGTGTTCAATAAATCTTTGGCAGACACTGAAGGGGAGGAAATGGAACATAAAATATTTACCTTTGGGCTATTGCTCCTTTAAATGTTGAGAGGATTTAATATGCCATTGGTTCGAGAACTTCTGTTGAAGACCACTTGTGCTTCTCCAAAAGATGGTCTCTAAAATACTGCAGAGACTAGGTGTGTTGGGGGTAGGGTGTTATGAGGGCATATTTCATGTTCTGTCAGAAGAAGCTGCTCTGTTTTTTTTTTAATTGGTTACAGATTGCTGCAAAAACAGTGTTTGCACTGCCTCCAAGCTTTTTGGAAGCTATTAGAAGTACGACCAACACCTTTCACAGGAGCTTTAGCTTTAGCTCAGTCATGTTTCTGTGGGCCAGGGAGGTTTGTTATATCCAGTGCTAAAAATGCATTTGACAAAGAGATAATGCAGTGAAACCAGCACATAAAGGATGGATACACTGCTTTTTGTTGTCAAATGTATGTGTTTAGCATCTCCTCTCTTTTCCTTTAGTTTAAGGGCTTGCTGCTTACAGTAAGCCTTAGGCTCTTTGATCTCCCCAGCTTGTTTCTTTCTCCACTGGTCTCTAGGAGAGCTTTGTTTCAGAAAGTGGGTTAAAAAAAAATAATGAATAAAAGCCTTGAGATTACAATACAGATTCGTGTAGTTTCATTTCTCTAGCTCGCAGCTGCTTCTGTAAATATGGGGAGCTTCCAGTACTTTCTGGAAGTCTTGAAAGTAATTTCAAAACATGGTGTTGGCTCTCTGCCCCAATAACTTGAATCAAAACACTTTACTTTTTTCTTTAGAGAATACCAAAAGGTAAGTGATGTATTGCTTGGGACAAAATGGAGAGTGTTTGGCAGGTACCTTTCTGTATTCACCTGTAATTGAATGACAAAAATAATATATTTTTTAATTTAGTTTTTTTCAGGGTGCTGTTTCTTTAGTTCTGTAGGACCATTGGCTATATTGATTTTTGTGTTTCTGCTTTTTGGCTGCTTTAGCTTGCCACAATTGCATGTATTCCTGATGCTGAAGTGGAAGTGTGTTTGCTGGTAAAAGGCTTCAAGCAGAAAAAATACTGCATCCACCCATGCAGATGGGTCTTACTCTCTGAATTGTTCAAAGACAGTGACCGTTGCTGCCACAGAGCAAAAGTGACATTTGTTGTGATGGTGACATGCCTTCTTCAAAATACTGTTTGTTCAAGAAGGAGCTGTAGAATTAAAGGTACCCAAATGCTGTGAGGTGAAGGAAGACTCCCTAGACAGACTAGGCAGCAAAGAACAACCAGATTCTCTTTTCAAGGGAAAAGTTTGTTGTCAAAAATAAAATTTAAAATGTGTGAATTGTTTTTTATGGGTCGGGAGGAAGCATTTGAGTGTTGCAGAATTTGAGAGATGGGGGTCTCTGTGAACCTCTGGGCATGACAGTGACCCCTTCCTGCCTTGGGATTTGTTTCCATGGCTAGGGCAGAGGGGTATCTCATCTTAAATCAAGACTTTAAGACCAAACAACTACAAAAACAGATTTTTTTTTTAATAACTGCTTAGGAGCTGTCCAGAACAAGTCCTTATAGCTGTGTAACATCATTCCATCTGTAAGGTTTAAATCTCTTAAAAAATATGTGCTTGTCATCTTGACTGAAAAAATACAGTTTTTCAATATCTGAATCAAAGTGTAAAGTCAGCAATGGAATTGGTGATGGTGGAGTTTACGTCCTCAAAATCTCAGCTTGATGCCCAACTAACATTTAATTGGTAACTTCTTTTTTCTGTCTTATAGCACATTTCTACCAAAGTGTGCTTTTTAAGGTTCTGAAAATAAATATATGAACAGTGGGCATATGGCTGAACTAACATTTCATGGCCATGATAAAATGAAAGTCAAAAGTTAAATCTCATTCATTTGCATATAGTATATGAATGTAATGTATGAATGAATTAATGAATATCTTTTTTGTAAATGTCATTTTTGTAAAGTTTTTGATCAATAATACTTAAAAGCATTTTCTGAGGGAGTTCCATTTAGCACAGGTCCTAGTTGCGGGTCATGGGGAACTGAGATAGAACAATGCCCTCAGGATCACTCAGCAGATTGCTGACAGAGGCAATACAGAATTTAGGATTCCCAGCTTACGAGATGGTACTGGACTTTGCTTCATTTGTCTTAAATATAAACTCTATTTGTCCAAATATTGTTAGGGTTTAATTGCATTCAAGATCATTTTGAACAATATTTTCAGTCCTAGTTTTGGATTGGGTGGCACAGATTATTTTCCTGATAGCAAAAATAACCAATAGTTAGTGTGGTGCTTTTTTTTTTTTTTTTTTTAATGGCTTTTATTTCAACAAAAATATATCAGCATTTAATCTGAGAAGCTTCCTACAACCTAAGTCCACATGACTGCCTTTAAAAGACACTGCTGCTTGGCCCTGATAGTTTTCAGCCCAGCATGCGGTAAACTTGGATTTAGAGACAGTGAGTGATGCACACATTTCTTTTCATGCCAAGAAAATACTCAATTGCAGCTTGAAAACAAGAAAAAAAAAGAATAAAAGAAACCAAGAGAGGGCAAGAAAATTCTCATGGAGTTAGAAATCGTGATTGTTTTTAGAAATGTTAAAAATTTTATCTGGGTGCTTCTCTCATAGGTTTTTTCTCCATTAAGATGTTAAAATACATAATCTGTGTGGTTAAACCACAAATATGTGGATTGCTTCTAAAAATGTCGCTGTATCTTTGCCACCACTCCTCATGAGAATCTCTCAGATGGATGAACTTCACAGAGAATTTCAGTTTTCTTTATAAAAGAGCCCAGGCCCACTTTGAAATGGTAATTGTGTACAGAACTTTCTCCTGGCAGGAAGCACCTGCCACATTCTCTGCCCCATAGGACCCACTGTGATGCTTCTGGATGACTGGAATAATCTCCCATTGTTGCAGTGTAGCATGGTGCTCTATAAATCCCAGGCAAAGTAGGTAGTTGTTAGGGAAATTAAGAACCTTCATTAGTCATGAGGGTAGCTATAAATAGTCTGATAAACAGTTTCCTTGTTAGACACTCAAACATGTAAATATTTAAGTTGGACACTGTGAACATATTGCATGTCCTGATACAGCAGGAGCACCATCCTTAAATAAAACTTCAGAGAAACACTGACAGCATTTGTGACAACAGGAACTGACAATTCTTTAAAAATAATAATAATAATTAGGAACTGGCAACACTTCAGTATTCTACACTATCATCATTGTCTTGCATATTCTTTAATAAAGATTCAGTTCTGTTCTGAAGCTTTAGGACAAGTAGGCATTGAAAATATGAGAATGGTGAATTCAGTCTGAAGCAAGAACTGAAGATGTGTTGAAAAAGAAACTCGTTTTTGTGATGACTTTTCTGAACAGAAGTATTGCTCATTTTGCTTTTGAGAAATCCATGCATTTTATCTTCTATTCTCTCTTGGAAGCTATACCCCTTGTTCATTCCATTTAGTAATTTTAAAAAACTAAGCTTTTGGGGGATGTTTTGGTGCTTCCTCAGAGTTCGTAAAGCAAGTTGAGTACAATTTTTTTGATTTTTTTTTTCTTCTTTGATCCTTCACAAGCTCCCATTTAGCTGAAAATTAGACTTCCTCCATGCCTGTACTAAATTACTTGTACAAGTCTAGTTTTTACTTAATGGCTTTAAATGAAGTTTACATAACTCCTTGCTGTGATGTACCAGTCCTTAACTTGCAGCTGCGATTTGTCTTCTAAAACTTTGTAACAACAAATAATTTCAATAAAGATTTCATTTGGATGGCTGCATCACAGCTGCAGAGGAAGCTGCACTTTGCTGGACACAATGGTTGTAACAAAATTAAACATGCCAGTTTTCTAAAGACAAACTGCAATAATTGCTCTGATACTGGTGCTGGGGGAGATTAAGTTTAGGGACTAGGGCTAGGGATTTTTTTTTTTTTAAGGTAATTTTAAACTCCAAAGATATGAAGTAGAACAGGAGCAAGAGAACATGGATAATAATGCCCTATTTTTAATTCTCTTAATAAAATTTTTCTCTTCTTTGCTGTGCCCTTATCACTTTTTTCAAGAAAACATAGTTTTTGATGCACATATTGTCATGCCATTCCATTACTTTGTAATAGGCTTAATGTTAAGCTTTAATTTTATGGTGAATAATTTAAATTTTGTTATTTTTTCTGTGTTTTGTTTTTGAAGTCTTTTGGACTTCACGAATCTTAGTGCAGCATTAAACTGCTAATCAATAAACACTCCAGAACACTGTACTTTCGTTTTAAAACAGTGTTTGTTATTGAATGCTTTTAGTTCATCATGCTTTGGGGGCTTTTAAAACATAGACATGTAGACTTACTCACAAATTAGAGCAGTCAAATAGTATTTTGATGATTAATAGCTTTGATATTCACTGAGTAGTTTTATGGCATTTGCCATTCTCTGAGTAGTTTTATAGCATTTGCCAAATATTTTAGAAATACCAGTGAACCTTAGCTGTCAGATCCAGTTGGACTTCTTCATAATCAGATACTTTTTCCAATTCATTCTTAATTTCTGTAGCATTCAAAGCACCAATTCACTGTAAAAAGTTATTTTGAAGGGATAAAGATGTCTGAGAAGACTGAAGAGTACAGGAATTCTTGGACCTCAGTGCAAATTGCAGTCTCGTCTAATTACAAAGAAAAGGGGGCAAGATGTGTATTTTGTTGATGGAAACAAGAAACTGTGGTTCGTTATTTCTCTCTGAAAGTACTTTTGTGTGGATGCAGAGTACTTATGTGGCTGGTTTCTCCTTTTGCTCTCCCCCTCCTATCCTGAGCACAGCACTGCCCTACAGCATTCCCATGCAGCATTCCTACATCTGATCTCCTTGTCTCATGAGGATTAGTCCTGTTGGCTGGGAAACAGCATTATCAGATCATGCATTTCTCAAATTTTATGTTACGTTAGTATATTTACCTTAAAATTTTAAGCCCTGAATAGCTGATATTTAAATAGAAGAGTTGGCCTCTTTTGTGAGGATGTTTGCAATTTCCTGACGTGAAATCCCTTGCTAGCAAGCCATGGAGCAAGCATCCAGTCAGGAAAGAAGTGTCCTTAACAGAAATCATGTTTAGTTCTGGTGTTTCAAGGCAATAGTCTGAGAACAAATTAATCTCTTCAGCATTATGTCCTCAAAACCAAAAACATTAGGACCCACCTACACTGATGCAGGAATTTACTGCAGTGGGACCACTTCCCCGCCCCCCAATATTATATTCCAAGTGTTCTATGGAAAACAACAAGAGCCAATGCAAAAACCAAAAAGGTTTTTCAGTTTAAAATGTTTGAAATAAACATGTGAAATGGACTCTTCTCCTGGTGACTTCACAGACCAGGGCAGCATTGACATGCCCCAAATGCCAGGAGCAGAATTCGTGCATCTGAGTGCTCTCCAGTGCCACAGCCGTAATCGCCTGCTCTGCCTGGAAGTTTGTACAAGCAGCCATTTGTTAGAAAAATAGACTTCACTAGTGATTTTTCAGCTCAGAGTGCCCTTGTATAGTCTGATAGAACGTGCAGAAGCTGAGCTTCTGTCTCCTGGCTGTAGCATTTTGCATTTCACAGGTGGTGACTTGACTGAACAGTGAAAACATCTAATTTTCACTTCTTGTTTGGTTGGTTTCACTTGACATAATTTATTTGTTTTTATTTTTTTCCCTGTGTAGGTTTGCATCCAGTGGTGTTGCAATATTTATTTCCTTTTCAGTTAGAAAAAAAATAAAATTGCATAAATGAAACTTTTTTTTCCCTTTACTCAGATTTATCTTTTCCAGAATAGATGTGTAAGTTAAAAGTATTATCTTTCCTGAGATGAAGTAAATCTGGGCCTGTGGGAACCACAGGAAATGTGTTCCTCAGTATTGCTGGTGTTGGAATGCTGTATGGAGCCAGGCTCTCCTTAGAGCCCTACTGTCAGTACACTGATTTGAAGAGCAGCCCGGTGACAATTTAGTGGGTATCTGTGGATAGAACACATGTGGGAGACCAGCCTGCTGTACAGGTGGGAAGCACTTTCCCCTCCATATTTTTATCAGTTTGTTGCTTTTCAGAGATACAGGGATGTGCTCCTGGGGAAAATTGTCTTTTGAAGGCAGTAAGGGATATTAAGGGCTTTCAGTGCCCTGGCTCATGACACTTTATCTTCTTGATGGGCAAAAACAGGGTGAAAGAATTCTGCAGTTACACAAATACATAACCTCAGATTTGTGATTTTGATCCCCCCCTCCTCTTTTCTGTTGCCTGGTGTCAGGTCTTTCCTGTTGCACAGTATAAGCTCCTCAACAGAGATTAGGCCTTTGGGGTTTTGGGGGGGTTTTTTTGTAGGGAGGAAAAAGAAAACACTCTGCACAAATATTTTAATTCTCTGTGACACATTAAACTCAAGGAATTGCCTTATCCTGGCTGGTTGGTAGCAGCCACCAAATTTATTGAGATTTAACAGTCTTCCAGCAGCAAAAGATGAAAGCTCAGTGAGTTTTGTATGTTCTTGTCTGATGTAGAAGTATTAAAGGGATCTGTACTTATTTATATAGCTCTTCTGAAAATCTCAGAGTGGTTAGTAAGTGCTAAATTAAGTGTGAAGCAGGCAGTTACATAATATCCACGTTTTACAAATGGGGCTAATCCCAGTTCAGGAAGGTTGGCTGCACTGGAGCACGTAGCATCATTAACGGAAGGAGAAATAATGAGTCACAGCCTTGAGTTCCTTGAGCTTATCTCTGTAGTATGGGTTTCAGGCACTTTAGTCTGTTTGGTTATAAGAGCAGAGATTATTAAGTGCACACTGCTTAAATAATTTCATTAACTCTGTTACCTCTGCTAGTTTTCTCACTGTGCTTAGAATCTGTGCTTCTGTGCATAATAACTTGAGTTGTATTGGGCCAGATTTCTTTTAAATCAGATTATAAAACTGTGAAATATGAAATTATTATTATCAGGTAATGGTATTCAGCATTGAATTGTCCTTAATAAAAAGTATTTGGATTTGAACTTCTACATTTGTTCAATCATTTTAAGATCCTGGTCTTTTTAAATAGGCAGGCTTTTATCAGAAACTTATAGGCAAGGACTTAAGAATATTGGATCAGCTCAGAATTGAGTACAGCAACGTGTTGGCTCGTGCTTTTGACTTGGCTCTAGTCAGAAATATTTCATGTTCTACTTCACAGTCTATGTCTTTGGTCAGCATTGCCCAACTGTTCACCCATTTCATCAGCACATTGAGCCATTTAAGGGAGCATCTGATTTTGAGATTTGAAAAGAACTGTCAGTGTAAAAATAATTTCATGTCCTTTTCTTTTTAAGGAAGTTGCTATGCAGCACTACTAATGAATAAATAAATTTTATCTTACCTGCATGTCTCTCAGAAGCACTGTGTAGAAGTTAAGATACAGTACAAAACCTCTGTGTTTACCTTACTTGTTGTAACTTGATTATTCCCAATATTTCAGTGATAACAGTTAATAGAGCACTTCATATGCAAAACCCTTGGGGTAGAGATTTGCAAACTTTGCCAAGTTTATTTTTTACCAAGCATTCTCACCCATTGCTGGGAGTACCAGCCCACACCTGAGTCTGTACCAGTCCTTTTCCATTTTGTGCTGTAGGGCAGCTTTCTAACGTAATCAGACTTAAACTTTTCATTTGGTTTATTCATATGGCTTCTTGGTGTACCACTTGAAGGCACTTGCCTTTTTTAATATTAACACTTTGTCGGATAGACTTTAATGAAAGCTTAGGGCTATTACACATTATTGATCATGTTTATTTAAAATGGATGGCATGACCTGGAACACTTACAGAGTTTGGTCAAGTTGGCTAAAGAACATCCTTGTTTTGGGAGGGGATTTGCATTGCTGTCTGTAGGGAGATGATTGGTATTTTCATGCCAGGGTCATTTCTGGTGGAGGTTGGGTTGTGCCTTGGTGAGGGTGGCAGAAGAAAATCCCACTGTCTCTGCAGGGTCAGAATGATGGAGTTTGGTACAGACAGATGGAGACCTCTGGGGAACAGGTGTATCAAATACACTGTTAAAAAAGATTCTTAGGGCATCTCAAGTGGGAGATACACGCTGGGTAGAAGACCTCCCAAGGGCACCACAGGAGTGGAGACCCCAAGAGTCATTATTTCCAAAGAAATGTTGTGACTAAGGAGGATTTAATGCCTCTGAGGATGCTTCAACTTGTATCTGAAATATGACTGTTCTCCTTTCATGCTAAATATGCCTCAAATATGTATTTTTAATTATTTTTAATCAAACCAGTTAGTAGTAATGATCAGTTACAATATTTGTTGATGCACTTTTTAGCCTTTTTATACACCTTTTATGCTTGCCTCTGATATATTTATTACTTGCATGCAGTGTTTTCTTTGTTTCTGGTTTGGTGCTTAAGCCCTTAGTGTGAGCCCCAGCTAGACTGTAAAATCTCTTTCAGCAGCTTGCTTATGCTTGTGGCATTAACCTTTCTGCAGGGGGTTGTGATGTTTATTTATAAAATTCCAGTTTTCCACTTACAAATAGAATATTATTAAGAGAGTCTTCTTTTTGCCAATTAGGTCAAAGTCCTAAAATTTTAAGACCTAAACCACATGGTTTAGAGCGAACTGATTCACAAACCATAGGTGACTTTACTACAAGAAGAAAGGGTATGTACTTTAGCACTGTATGTATATGGAGCTTTATAAAAATAAGTGAAGCAAAAATTAAGAAAATTGTTATTTTAGAATAACTCTGGCATATTATTTTCTGCTATAGTCTAAGGTCATGGATGCATTTCCCATGCCAAGCAACCAGTTTCCTGTATAAGGAATTAAAGACTTTCTGGCTTGAACAGTGCATGGAAACTTTTCTTTGATATTAACATGAATGTTCTGATCTCTTAAGTTGTAGCTGTTCATATTTTGTCTGTTTATTTAGAAGCAAGTATATAATAACTTGTAAATTGTACATAGTAACTTGTAAGTTACTTGAAACTTTTGTTAGGCAATAACCTGAAATCACAGTTCACTTAGGTCTCCTGATATGAAGCAAAATATTGATCTTCTGATCATACACTAGTACAGACACCTATTTATACATCTTAGAGGATTGCAATTCATTTGATGGGCCTTATTGAAGATGCTGAGTTGGTGCTTTACATACAAGAAGTAGAGAAAATAATGAACAACATTAAAAATCTCAGAGAAATATCACTGATTACCTTTGGGTTTTGAAGTCCATTGCAACTGGATGAAATACTTCTGTTGTTCTTGGTGGGCTTTGGATGAAGTCCTGGCTCTGTCTCTGCTGCAGCAATTCCTTGCCAACTGTTTATTCCTGCCAGATAGTCTCAGACCTTTACAGAGGACTTGAGCCAAACTGATCAATTTTTGTGTCAGTCGTGCTTTAGTATCATTTTGCCTATGTCACGTTCAGCTCTGTCACTACATGCCTGACACTTGATCTTAGTGAACCTGCCAAGAGGCAGAAAACTCATGGTGGGAGGGGGCACAAGGAGAGAAAGGGCTGTTTTTATGATGACGTTGCATTTTGTTTTCTAAAAACAGTTTTAGGGAGGATAAAGTTGACAGCAGTTTGTGATTTTTTTTCCCACAAGCTTTTTTATACTTTATTTTTTTTCTGATGTTTAGGAGGGGTGAGACATATAAGCTGGAGGGAGGGATAATGTGTTTCTTGCTAATAGCCTACTCATGGTTCTGTGCTGAAAATGGAATTTAAAAATGGCACTTTTTTGAGAACAGTGTTAACTTGATAAATGGCACATTGCTCTGCTTGTCTGTGGATAAGCACTAAGTGAGCCAGGCTCTTCCTGCTCACTTGGCTCACTTCTCACTTTTGCAGCCTTAGTCTTAGCTGCAGGTTCTGCCCACTCGTGGAGCTGTGAAACCTCACCAGGAAGGGCCCACATACACAGTGAGGGCAGAGTTTGCATATTAATAACTGGCCCTGAGCCAAGAAAAGTCCCCAGAGCTGGCTCTGCTGAAACAGCCCATCAGCCCTGCCTTGGTTTTGCCAGCTCAACAAGTCATCACGGTAGAATGAGGACAGAACACGATGCTGCCACTTTCAGAATCTCTTTTCAAAACAGAATTACTAC
Organism: Promerops cafer; assembly: GCA_013398275.1. Taxonomy (NCBI): domain Eukaryota; kingdom Metazoa; phylum Chordata; class Aves; order Passeriformes; family Nectariniidae; genus Promerops; species Promerops cafer. The sequence goes on from VZSE01010904.1 coordinate 501,760, forward strand.
CTACAAGTATATGCAAAATTCTGAAGTTTTAGTGGGTTTTTTGAATTTTATATTTTAATTTTTTAATTGATATTTCCTCTCATTACCTGAAAAGTTTAAAAATGTAAGTTAATATATCATGTCTTTCTGAAAATGGAAGTGTCTCCCTTTCCTTACTACTATTTACTATTTGAAAGATAGAGGTTTTTTCTCTATATAGGCTGTGAAAAGCTATTAAATTTAAGTTTGTTTAGGAATGTTCTGTGCTTTACATTTGTCTGTTTCTTACATAGCAAAACCAGCTCCACTAGAAATAAAACCTCTGCCTGAATGGGAAGAATTACAAGCTCCAGTTAGATCTCCTATCACCAGAAGCTTTGCACGAGAGTAAGTTTCTTGGGTTTCCTCATTTAGATCAATCATTTTTGCTGACTAGAGTGTTAATAAATGTGTGTACATCTGTATCATATTTTTAGCTTTTTTGTAGCTTGAAGTTTCCTCTGAAAGAGTTTGAGTCTGTGTGTGTATCTGTGCATTGAAATAAAGTGTGTCTGTGTGAAATTTTGGTTTGTGATATTAAATGTAAGAGACTGTGTATAACCAAAAGATGTGACACTCTAGTAAACTTGAATGAAAATTTCAGCTCTAATATGCTTATTTTTGTTGTTTGCCAGGAGGTTTAAGATATTCAAGATGTATTGTTTGTAAAATAATTCCTGGTAATTAGCTCCTCCAGGTTTCCCGTGTCTCCCAGACCGGATTCAGTTCATAGCACAACTTCCAGCAGTGACTCGCATGACAGTGAAGAGAATTATGTATCCATGAACCCAAATCAGTCCACTGAAGACCCAGTATGTAAAATCTACGTCTTAACTACTCTCTTCCTGTGCAGTCCTTACTTTTAAATCATGCAAACACAGATCCTTCACTCAACATCACTCCCTTTTGTACTTCTAGATCAAGAGAACGATAAAGTATCTCCATAGCAATTTTAGTAGGATTTCACTGAAGAAGTCAAGAGCATAAAGAGAATGGTTGATATACATATCTATTATATAAAACAGTACACGGCATGACTTTTTTTCTACCTCTTTCCTAGAATCTGTCCCCTCTTTGTAATTGTTTGTCCTTGGGCTATGCACCAGTTCAGTATTATGACATCAAGGGAAATAAACTGTCCTAGGACCTCTGAGACACAGCTAAAAGAAACTGTATTAAAAGGACATCTTCCAGGAAATGTAGAAGGAACAGGGGGAAAAAACAATTGATACTTATTGTACACATTCTATGAAAACTGAACCATGTGTATTTTATTAGGCTTCTTTCAAAGAAGAAGATAGAAGGAGTCTTTGTGTATTGAGTGTCTGTACTTTTTCCCCTTTGGAGGAGAATTTTCTCAGCTAATGAAGCTTCAGATACTCAGCATGGAGTGCAGCTAGTTAGGAAAAGTTAATGATGCACACTGTGGTTTTTCTTTGGTGAAGGGAAGGAGAGAGCAAAAGAAGACCCAATAGCAGTAGTTTTAAGGAAGACAATTGCAGGCCTAAACTAAAATGTGGTTTAGAATATGCATAAAACAGTGGAGAAAACCTGTATCTCAAGCTCATCTTTTTGTCCAGTATAGAATCACGGAATGGTTTGGATTGAAAGGGTCCTTAAAGATCAGCTTTTTCCAACCTCCCATGCCATGGGCAGGGACACTCCACTAGACCGGGTTGTTCAAAGCCCCATCCAGTCAGTTCAGTGCACTCACATGTTTGGGTTCTTAGTGGGGGATACAGCAGCATTCTTCATCTTTAAATCATTTATGTAAGACCTTCTTTGGGAGGGCCTGTCTAGCACCGTTTTTGTTCTGTTTGTGTGTCTGCCTTCTTATACGACATATGCTGGCCCATCTCACTGCCCCTGGACTCTCCTCTGGCAATGCTGTTTGCTTCCCTGTGCCCTGCTGCTCTGGATCCCCTCCCAGTCTCCTCCAGTGTCCCTGCCCCCCAGCTCACCACTGCTGCGTCTGGATGCTGCATCCCAGGGCCCCCTCGTGCCATTCCCTGCAGGAGCTGGCGGGGTGCAAGCTCCGGAGCCTGCGGAGCGCCCCGGGCTGTGCCTTGTGCCGTGCCTGTTGTGCTTCCCAGGGGAAAGGCACCGAGCACGGGGGAACTGCTGATGTTAAATCTTAGCCCCTCTCTTGCAAGGGCCATTGGTAAGTAATGGGTGATGTCCTGTTTCACAGATGCAAGAAACATCCCATTTTACACCAGACATTAGCCCCACCCATGCCCATGGTTCTCCCTGCACAGAATCACAGTTCAACCCAGGTGTTTCTGTTCATTCTTAAGGCTGTTCCGGGGGCTTAACTTCCATACCAAGACAGTACAATTAATGCCCCAGCTCATTAATATCTTCAGTTTGCTTGCATTGGTCCTATTTTAAGGCTCTTCTACAGACTTCCTTTCTGTTTCATTTGTGTGTATTTAAAATTTCTGTTTCCTAATGCATATGTTCTGCCTGCCTAGTTTGTCTGAAATAACAGATTATTTTTTGTTTAATAAGTAACAGCTTTTTTAATTTATGCTGGAAACATAGATACAGAATCTGATTTTTGTATGTTTAATATGCAGAAATTTGTTCAGAGAATTTGAGCAAAGAAAATGAACTTCATATCAGTTGTTTGTGTTTGTCCTTGTTACTGCTTAATATTAAATGAGTTGGACAGTAGAGATATAATGGATAACTTCAATTTGAAAAGCCCAGCCCATTTGGCTTTAGCCCATAAAATATTTTATTTCCTAAAGAACCAGAACATTTCCAGATATCTCACGGTCTTTGTTTTAAGTCTGACTTTTTGAGAATGTTTACTTGTTCCAACTCTGTCTTAGCAAGGAGTCCATATTTCTTCATCTTTTTCTGTCATCAGCTTTGAAGCATCTTGTTTGGACATGTCATACTTATGTTTTATTTAATAAAATCAGCAATATTCTGCTTTTACTTTCAAGTTGCTCTCAGCCTTACCCTTCTGTCTTTCCTTCTGCCTTCCTCTTCACTTTTTGCTGACTGCTGCCCTCTGTCTTCCTGTTTTTTCTTTATCTTTTAGAGAAGAGTCCTTCTATTGTACTGTTCCTATAACACCTGTTAAGAGGGAGGGATCAGGCTGGGAGAGGACAGAGGAGGTGAGGTTGAAAAAGTCTGGGCTAATTGAAATTTAGGTGTATACAATGCAACTTCAGTTCAGGCATCCCTACACGTTTTCCAAAGTTTTAATATTTTAATCTTGTCAATTGAACAATACTCTTTGACTTTCAGCTTAATCATGATGATTTTTGAATGAAATGTAAAAGTTTCATTTTTAGCTTTGCCACTACTGTAAAGCAGAAATTATTGTAGGTATTTAACAACCATTTAAGGAAATAAAAAACTTTGTGTATAAGTAATGCTAAATTTGAGATATAACAACTACATTTAAAAAGAACAAAACACACTCTGTTCTTATTTCATGATATGAAGGGGACATTAAGTGGAAGGCACAGATGGGTTTGGTGGCAACCTTAAATTTGGGGGTTGGTTTTCGGGTTTTTTCCTCCCATTGGGTTTTGACTCTGTCCCAGTTTTGATATAGAATGTATCCCCTTGCCATACATGGTCAATGAAATTTGCATGATTTAAGTGATTGCAAGAGTCTCAGTCATTTCCTTAACCTTTTACATTTTGGCAGTTTATAGTAAGCATATTTGATAATGTGGACCACTAGTTTGTACATTTGTAGCTGAGGTTGTTTATATTATGATTTCAGAATTTGTTTGGAAGCAACAGCCTTGATGGAGGAAGCAGCCCTATGGTAAAACCTAAAGGAGATAAACAAGTGGAATATTTGGATCTGGATCTAGATTCGGGAAAGTCTACCCCACCTCGTAAGGTAAGCACATGTTCAGCTCTGGCTGTTCTGCCATCAGGACTTAAAAATTGGCATCAGCAAGATCATCTTAATGGTCATTTCTCAAATGATCAGGGGAGAGACAGTGTTGGACCCTTCAGAGAAACTGGTGCTCGTTCTGTGTCTGTTTGGGACACCTACTTACTTTTTTGTTGTTAATTTACTTGAACTTGTTTCTCACTGTTCCCAGAAAAAGAGCAGTGGCTCGGGCAGCAGCGTGGCAGACGAGAGGGTTGATTACGTTGTGGTGGACCAGCAGAAAACGCTGGCCCTGAAGAGCACGCGGGAGGCGTGGACTGATGGCAGACAGTCTACAGAGTCCGAAACGCCCACGAAAAGCGTGAAGTGAAAACACTGCCTTGTCTCCAAAGAATGGAAAGAAGTGAATTTTCAAGAATCACAGAACCACAATGGTGGTGGTGTTCGGCTGTACAGTACCTGATTCCCTGTCGTGGGAATCAGTTCCTCACCGAATAGGATGGAAGCCAAAGGACACTTTGAATATATCAAAGAAACTTTAAGATCCTGAATTGGCTCTGTGGTGTCTGGAAAGATCACAGCCTGTAAATAATGTGTAAAATAATACCACTTAGCTTTCAGAAACCCTTTTGTTCTGTAGTTAACACATTTGTAGTATTACTGTATTTATGCACTTTCTCAGTTACAATGTTGGTTCAGGTATTCACAGTTAGTGTACCTTAATGCCTAATTCATCTGGAGAATTCTTTTTTCCTTACACTACTATTCCTTATAATTTTAGTTTAATTAAGCTACATGTAGATACGGAAATTAATATTTGAACTTCATTTTAACAACTCAAAATTGATTTTGCAGGAATACTTTCACAATTGAATAATCTACTTGAAATGCCAGGAGACAACCGTTAGTTACATACTTGTTTATATTTAATACATACAAGATTATTTGGAAGTCTACAGGTTACCTTCCTAACAAAAAATTGCTGTGAGTTAATAATAATGAACTGTACTGGGTTTAGATCTAAAATCCTGACTTATATGTTAGTTGTTAGTGGTGGAACTTCTATTGTATTTTATTAATGACAGTGTTCTGTGTTCAATGGGTGAAGATTCTGCAGGGTGGGATCTTACACTTTCAAAGACTGAATAATTAAATGTCAAGTAAGCCTGCAAACCACTGATGGCATGCAGTAATATTGTGATCTCACACTTATTAACAAGAAATAACCTTTATATTATTTAGAGAAGGTAGAGTATATAAATCAGGTACGTACCAAGCACTGCTGTGCTAATACGCTGATCAGGTTTAGGCAATGAGCTTTAGTTTTGTACTGTTTAGAAGTTCTAATGTCAGTTTTCAGTTCAAGATTAATGGGACAGTTTGACATTCACTTTTTGTAGTACTAGCAAAATACTGTGATTTTGAATTAGACATTAATTCAAATGGAAATACTATGTTTTAACACCATAGTGCCCTTCTTAAGAGCTCTGTTTTACTTTAACCTCATGCTTGGCCTTATATTTAAATCCCTATGCAACTGATATTTTATATCTCTGTTTTTAAAAATTAGATTAAATACCTAAATGATCCCCTTGTAAACCACTTGTTGCTCTTTCCTGGTACAGGATTTTAAGCTCTGTATACTGTGATCCTTTATTTTACTATGCCAGTTCCAAATAATAATCTGCCTTGGTTTAGAAACATTTTTTTGTTATTTGAAGAGGATTGAATTCTTTAAATACATGAATGAGTTAGGTTTAGATAGAAAACTTACTAACACTTTTGTTTTATACAAACGCCCTCAAGGAAGTTGTTGGTTTCATTTTCCTGCCCAATTTTTTTTTTTTGTCCAGATCATTTAAAAGTTGAGCATAAAGCTGCATTGTTTTCTGGCATGTTGGCCTTCGTACTGTGCCTAATCTACCATCGGTTGTTTCTCTCCCCTCACAGCCACAATCTACAGTATGTACATTATCTTATTCTTAACAAAGGTTCTTTTTAAATTAGTAATATCTTGATGCTTTGAATGTTCATTCTAAAAAGGAAACTAAAACCAATGCATTTTGAGGTGAATTTTAAATAAATCAAGTTGTTCGGTTTTGATGTGTAAACTCTGTCCTGTGAAGCAGCAAACAGATGTCAGCATGTCTGGGAAGGTGCCTGGATACCAGCCACATTTTGTCAGAATTGTAGATTACCTCCTAGTACCTCTCAAAAAACAAACGTACAGCTAGAACAATTTTTAACATGGATCTCTGATTTAAAACCCTGCACCAAGAAGCCCAATAATGTGAATTCCCACTCTTCTGGCAGCCAGGAAAAAATCAGTCTCCTAGGCTGGCCTCTCTTGCTGAGCTAGTGATAGAAGGTGGGTTTGCTCTAAGTTTGCTGATATCAGTCCTTGATTTACAGATCACCCTTACTCTTTCTTCATTTAAAATTTGGCAGGATTCACAACATTATTTGTTATTATGATTGAGAATCCACTCAATTTCTAGGCTTTTCCGCTTTATTTTGTTAAGGAAAACAGGAAGTTTCCACACTGTACAGACAGTGCAACATTCTCTAAATAGCAGTCTACAATTTCTCTTTAATTAGATTTCTAAGCAGTTTTCTCCCCCATATTCCAGTATTACATTTTCCATACTTACATGCTGTCCACGGTATGTTCAGAATCAGAGGTGTGATATTAACTTTTGATGATACATCTCATTTTCACCAATGAAGCTACGGGGGCTTCACAGTGCAAATCTGTCTGAGCTCTTGGATGGTCTAAGGATGTGAATATAAAATTGAAAATGTGACTCCTAAAGTTGTAGGTGGTAGAAAGCAAATGAAACTGGTATCAGCCCTTTGTCACTTCCAGTTACTAGCTTTGTGAGGACACTCTGGTTGGAGGCAAGCTGGTGGAAACTCCAGTAGATACTGGTGCAGAAGTAGCTTGTCAGTGTTAATTGTCAAGTGTACTTTTTTCAAATAGGTAAGTTTTCTCTTATTTCACTCAAACTATATATTACCAGCTGCAGATACAGTTTTCATTGCAGTATGTGTCATTATGAATTGCAATTATATATGTGCAATATGTCTTTTACAAGACATATTTATTTTTACAAGACATTATTTACTTTTGCTCTTAAAAATCAAAAGAAAACTTGGTGTCTTGTGCACTAAGATTGACTTGAGAGGTGATTTGGTATCATTCCATGGTGTGATCTGAACATTTCTTTATCTGGTAAGTACCAATGGCCACACTTTTACACACTGTGATATAATCACTATTAGCTCATGAAGTGCAGGTGCAAACACAGCTGCTGTGTTCCACCAAAACTTTGTAATGTGACATTGAGAAAGGTGAAAATGTGGTCATTACTCTTTTTCTTTACTGACATTTGTATTTATGTAAAAAAAATAATAACAATCCATTCATGTATGACAGTTGTGACATAGTGCCACACTTAGGGAGTATAGACAAATTACAGTATGGCTGTTTTGATTAAGTAATTTAGAATTCATTGCTTCTTATAGCTAATTAGGGAGTGATGGGAACCTTTGTAGCTTTCACAGTGCACTTTGAGCCAAGCAAGATTTTTATCATAGTGAAATTTAAGTTTAGCTATTACTGCAGCAATAGATTTTTGTGTGTGTGTGTGTGTGTGTGTGTGTGTGTGTAGTACTCTTGCAAAAGTACTTTGGAAACTTAGCAGCCCTGGAGAGAAGTTCCATTCCCTCCTTAGCTATAGAGGTTTGTGTCATGAAAAGTGAATGGATGTTTATTTGCTCAAGGAGAAGGTATTGCCATACAATATCAGTGTGCAATTTGGACAGCAATAGTGTCACTTCATCTGTTGAGATATTTTATACGTGTAGTTCTTAAGAAGCTCAGCACTATCCACCGGTTAACTTAAATTTTGGGATTATCCTCCATATTTCCTACATCGGCTCTTGATCTCTGTGTATGGCACCAAACTGCTTCTTAAATGTTCATTTCTTGTTGTTTGTTTTATTACGTGGGGATACTAATATGACCATGACCACAAAAAAAAGGTGCTTGTCTAACAATTAGTGTAATAGTGTTCCACAGAAACATTGTGTTGATTGGGTGTAGATGAACCAAATCCCAAGCAATGAGGTTTCTGGCTTTTTGCCTTAACTGAACTAACATTTTGAGTTCAGCTCTCAGCCTGACAAGGTGCAGAGTGGGATACAAAGAAAAGGCTTTTGGAGGGTTATGAACAATATCTTTGACATTTTAAGTTTTCCAGAATATATTTATGGTTCCACAGCCATGATGTTAATTTTCAGTAGCAAATGTGGGAGGAGAACAGGTATTTGATGCATGACCAGTTGAAAGGTTTTTGCCATCTCATTGTTAGTTGAACAGAGCTAGAATGTTCTGGTGCCAGTGGTTTTCTTTCTAGATGGTCTAGGAAAGAAAATGTCCATGTTTTATTTGAAAGGGATGATCTATGTTTGCTTCACCTTTTCTGTAAGAAGCAGGTTAGATGAAGTGTACAGTTGTGTAATCTGCTGTGCACACACACAAAATATTTAACTTTAATATGCTAAAATGGAATAGAAAAACATCCTGTTCAGTTTAGAACATAAAGCACCAAGTTGGTAAAATGGAGACTCTCAAAGTTTTCCTGCGATTATAAAGCCAGCACTTGTAGTAATCATCATGATTCACTTTTGAAAATTCTCCCAGGATCTCTCATCATTGTCAAGACTTTTCCTGGTAAGTTGTATCTGCAGTGAAATAAAAAGAAAATGTGTATCACATTTTCAGAAAGGCCAATCCTAATAAGATTTTAACAAATGCTGTTTGAGGTCCTGGGTTTAATATGTGTGTGTGGGGCTTGCACAAGATGCCCAGACAGCTTGATTGTTTTAATCAGAAGGCCAAAAGAGGAGGAAAATACAAATATGCCTTATTTTCCCTGAATTCCTACCAGACTTTAAAATATGTAAGTTTTCATATTTCTATGTGCTTTTCAGGGAATAATACTTTAGAGGAAGGAATCGCTACTTTCTTCTGTGCACTTGTGCGGTTTTTGCACAATTATAAACTATGCAAACTAGATGAAATGTTTAAGGTATTTTCTTTCCATTATGTGTTAGAGGTGAAGGATGCAGGCCTGGGAGTTTAAAGATGCCTCAGACTGGCCTGCTGTTGTACCTCAGAGTCTGGAGTTAGTTGCATCAAAACAGTGATTCAACCCTCTGCTGAGGTGATCTTCATACTAATACCTATAAATCATGGTGTACATTTAATTTTTTTTTTAATTAATCATAATTGAAACCCAAATGTTGGAAACAAATAGTGTTTAGAGTTAAGGTCCCTAATCTCCAGTTAGGCATAGAGCAGCATTTGAAAAGGCATTACGTGTAACAGAGTTCAGATTCCCCAGGCATACAAATAGATTTCGCATCTTTTGAGGAGCAGAATTTAATACTCAAGGCACCACTGTCCTCTTTAAGTAAGTGAAAGTTCCAAGAACTTTTTCCAAATCTAATTTCTACTCAATTATGTAAATATAAGTTTAGGAATTGAATTTGAAAAACACTCCTTGTGTTTTAACTATATTTTTTCCTCCATAAATGAAAGAAGGGATGATTCTTAAGACATTTTTGCCTTTAGCTCTACTCACTGACAGCCCAATAAGAGGAGGCACAAAATAGACTTGGCCCTTGAACTTTTTAAAAAGAAGGAAAAAAGTAAAGGAGCCACCCAGGACCAGGATTTAGCCTCTGATCCCATCATACACCATGGGGTGCAGCTGTCCCCAATTCCAGTGCTCAGTTTAGAAGTTGGGACACAGATCCTGTGGCCAGTACCAGGGAAGCACCAACAAGCTCTGAAAAAGTGGTTTGCTTAAAAACAATATCAAGAGTTGAAGCAAAAATTTAGTTTTGGAGAGGGTTGGTGAGTTTGTTTCCTCTGTGTAAAATTAATAGGATAATATTTAGGATTGTGATGTAAGTATACTCAGTACTACCCTTTGGGAGCTGTGCTGTATCTCACTATGAATACTATTGTTCACCCCAGTTTTTTGTTATCTGTGGTCTGTTTTTTTTGTACAGCATTTGGTGTACCAGGAGAAGGGCTGTCTTTAAAGTCTGGAATCAAGAATCAGAAAACATTGGCTCCCAACAACATTTTAAGTTTAGGGATAAATTTCCAATGGATAGTTCTAAGATCTTGAGATTTTACTTTAGTAGGTGCGTTGTGTGTAAGGATGGAAACTTGAAGTTAAGTGAGCAGTTATTGTTCTGTAAATTCTGCTTTAAAAAAAACCCAAACAAAATAAAAATAATTAAAATTATTTAAAATTATCCATTCTGCACACACAGTGTCAGACTTTTCTCTTAGTAGTTTTTATCTCCCCTGCATCATAATGATCTGAATAAATGCTGTTACATTTTCTCCAGGACACTTAGTTCTTTGGTGAAGTCTTACTTTGATTTCCTGTGTCTTTCTGACATGATTTCCCTCCCAACTATTCTCTTTAATTAAAGGAGGGTTGAAAACCAATTACTTTTAGAAAAGCTGCTCTGTTTTTTGTGAGTGAGCAGGAGGCGTTTTTAACATAACAAACCTCTGTTATGATTCAGAATAATCACAGAAAGGAATTCAGACAATGTATACAAAGAAGTAACTCCAAAGTAGTGACCATAGGCTAATACTAAAGGCATATTCATGTCTAAAACCAAAGACTCAGGAAATACATGTGGCACAAAACAACCACAGTCCATAGCACACATGAGGATCCACCATTTTTGCAATAAAAGCTGTGTTAGAAGCCCCTGTATGTCCTATCTATTCTGATATTATAGTTACAGGAAAGTAGATATCGGTCAATGTTGTCAAAGTGTTTTTCAAAGTCTTTCATGCCTATTTAAGTATCTGAACATTGTGTGGAAAATTGGCCCAGATCACAAGTGAGGAGAAACATAGCAGCATGAGAAAGGCAAGAAAACCATGAATATCAGATTAAGATGCCATGGCAGAGGCATCAATGTATGAAATTTGGGTGTAGAGGCAGATAGATACCTGTGTATATGTGGAATCCAACAAGAACTGTTACTTAAGGGATAAAACTGCCCATGTAGTTAAAATAAAAAAAAGTATTATGTCTTGCTTAAAAAAACCCTCTTCTTCAGATTTATCCCTTTCACTGAAGGTCTATATCCAACTTCTTAAAGTCCCTTTTTGCTCTAAGAATAACAGCAGCGGGAGGAAGTCTTGATGATCTCAAAGGTCTTTTCCAACCTAGTTAATTCTGTGATTCTGTAAGTCAAGTAGCTTAACTGCTGTGCCAATAGGTGGAGGAAGTAAGTTTTCCAAAAGAGTCTTTCCTTGCCCTGTCTCCCTCTGGTTGCACTACTGTAAGGTGAGGAGTGAACTTCATGAAAGGAAACAGGGCCAGGGCAGAACCTGGTTGCTGAGAGGGAGAATCCGGAGCTTTGAAAAGGGAAGGATCTGTGTGTGTAATAAAGTGTTTGTGCATTATTTTTTATACAAAAATGTATTTTACATATTGAAAATATATATCTTTTTTCCTTTTCAGTCATAGCAGCAAAGAAATAAAATCTAAAAGCACTTTATTCATTCTGGGTTCTTTTCTGTGAGAGTGCTGCTTGTTACAGAATCTCCATTCTTCAAGGATTTCTGTAATGAGTATCAGCAGTTGACTCCATATGGGGTCATCTTTTTTTGCATGGGTAAATTTTATTGATTAAAGGGCTTGTTTTAAACTGGACACAAGCAGAGTCTGATAAGCTATCTGCATGCCATGTTGCTTTTACCAAATATTCACTGGTTTGTGGTTGGGCACAATTTGAAAGCTTTTGGTCTTCATATGTCACTATTTTTGTAGGTTTTTTTTGAAGGTAAACACACAGCAGGCTTACAGTTTGTTTAAGCACAGCAGATGAAGTCTGGGCTGTTTATTTTCTATAAAAGGTTAATATTACCAGGATGGCTACACTGTAATTTGAACAATCTCAACGTCATCTTCATGGTACTCAAAATTTAAAGAGCACATGGATGAAATGTATACACCTACATATGGTGAAATCTAAAAACTTTCAATTGCATTAAGGAATCTACTGAAATTAATATATGGTATTGTTTGCATGTGTTATTTTTTTTGTGGGGGATGGTTTTTTTTAGTACTGGAAATCAATGCATTGACAGTTAACAATGAATCTGATGACAGTGACTTTTGCTGATGGGCAGAGGGTTTTTGGGTTTTTGTTTTGGTTTTTGTTTTGTTTTGATTTTGTTTTTTTAACAGATGTAGCATGATTTTGATGGCTTCTTTGACTGTTGATCGTGCATGTGTGTGTGTGTACACACCACCTCTTGCCTGCAGCACTGATAATCTAAGGCTAGAAGAAAAGTGACAATGACAGAAGTGATGGCTTTGAAATAAGTCTAATTGTATTTACTCTTGATGGGATAGTCGAGCTCAACATCAGCCTTGAGGAACTAGAAAAACTGGCAGTATCTCATTGCACGTGGGTAGTATCTTGCTTTCGCATTGTAAACTAAAAAAAAGTTACAATCCTCCCCTAAGATCTGAACACAAACCAAGTTCTCACCCCTCTCTTACCTACTTGAACCCTAATGACTGCTGTATGTCTGATGGAGCAACCACAAACAACACTATTTCACTCCTTTCGTTTCCCAAATTTTGGGAAGATTTACAGTGTTGATACATGTTCAGCAATGCCTATTAGCATAATTGCTGCACAGTAGTAATGGTATCATATAGCACAATAGCTAGTAGTATCATTTAGAGTTGCTCTTACTTGTGGTGTTTCAATTTCTTGTTTAACAAGAAGCCATCTAAAGAATTTAATTAAAGTTATCATTGCACAACTAAGCAACAAAATTGAAAGACTCGTCGCCTGAGAGATTTGACAAAAATCTGTAATTAAACTGTTCTTTACTAACTTCATAAGCAAATTAATAATCAGTTGTCTCTACTGTTGGGTACTGGCTGAGGGGGGATCTCTTGCTTTATTTTGTATTTGACCATAATGTAGGTGTTCAGCGCATCAGTGACCTCTGTCATGAACTTCTTTATGCCACTGGTTGCTTTCAATTTAAGGTCTTCATATTTGGGCTCTGTATGGACTGTTATGATTTTGTGTGTTCATGAACATTTTCATGTTAACTTGGAAAGTCCTCTTTCTTGCTTTGGTTGGGTTGGCTTTTTTTTGTGGGGGGTGGTTTGGTCTGGTTTGGTTGTTGTTGTTGGGTGGGTTTTGTTTTGGTTTTCTGTGGGTTTTTTGCATAGTCTTCTGCTCTGCTTTCAGGAGTTCAGAAAATTCAAAAAGAAATTTAGAGCCTTTTGTCTTTTAACTTTTGGCAAGATTTTTTTTTTTTCAATGATTTTGCCTGTTGAAGAAGAGGTGAATGTTCACCTTTTCTGATATCAAGCACACAAATTATCTCAACACCCCCCCAACCCTGGCATGGTGCTGTTTTATTTTGCTGGATGGCCAAGGATCGATGAGATTGGGATGGAGGTTGTGCTTTTCTCCCTTCCCCATCAAACCAGATCCTACCTGTCAGTTTTAGTCTGATTCTAAGACATGGTGGCAAAGGTGCTAAAACATCCTCACCACTCTTCCCAAATACCTGACTTCTTCCCAAGGGCCTTCTACCCCATTTTCCTTCACCAGTGATTCTCCATGTGTGGTTTTGTTTGTATGCTTTGCAGGGGAGAGAAAAAAATGAAAAATGGGAAAGTGGGAGTGTAACTCCCTTTCCACCCTGACCTACACTCCTCACCACACAGAGAGCACTGCATTATCTGGAGCAGCTCTGGGAGAGGGGGCAGGAACTGAGGCACAGCAAGTGGACACAAGACTATGCTGGAGGAGTAGAGGTGGCTAAAATAACACAGTTAAGTGTAATTTGCTGCTGCATGTATTTTAAAAGTTCAAGCTGTGTCCCTGAATGGAGAGAAAAGTGTTTAGCCAAGCTCAGGGACTGAGTTTTCATCTGTGATAAGAGATGACAAAGAGAAGCGGGAAAATATGTCAATAAATTTGTGATTAGCTGAGGAATCCTATTCTTTTCCCAGAAAATTGAGATTTTCTGGGAATTTATTCTTTGGAGTAGTTCTGGCAGAAACAAAGTGACACAATCTTTTGGAAATGTCAAAGCTAATAATTTTAACTTCAAAAAAATATTAAAGGATGTCTGTAATAAAAGACAATGGAATGAAGGTTGTAATAATCATCATGAAGATGGTCTGTTTTGCTGCTACATTCCAGGTTACAATGGTTTCTCAGGATGTGGAAGATGCAGCTTCACAAACCTGTGGAGTGCACTCAGTGGCTGCATCTACATGACAACACTTGTGAATATTGCTGGAATACCTACAGGTGTGACAAATCTGCAGGAGAAGATGTGTAGAGCAATTTGGATGATGTGGAGAACATGGCTGTCCACCAGTCATGGGACTTTTGCTTCTGACTAGCTCAGGTCTGGCCCTTTGGACAGCCTTTGTTAGCACCTGGAGTGCAATAGTAGTGCTCTTAAGCAGATTTTCCTGTTCAGTTTCATCCCATTCCGTGAACTTTGGGGTTCTGGGATGCATGCTCTGGTAGGTGGCACCTGGCAGGTTATCAGTGAGGAGGTGCACTCCTCCCATGAGCAAAGGCAGTGCAGGTGCAGATCTGCTCAATCACATCCTAAAGTAGGGGGCTGTAGCCCACGATGCTTCAGGCTGGGAGCAGACACTGTGTTGTTATATTCAGGTGGTTACAAAACTGTACTTCTGTACCTATAAAATTGGTCTGGCTCCATCAACCTGAGCAAGTGAGAGCAGGGGACTTTGACCATAAACCCCTGCTGCTCCCACCTGGAGGTGCTGGAGCTGTGAGGCGGCACAGGAAGGCTGTTGCTGGGCTCCAGCCCAGAGCATGGCTTCACCTCCTCGGGTGATTCCTGAGTCTTTCCTGGAGGGCTGTGAAGATGGTGAAGGGCCTTGAGAGAAGCCGTGTGAGGAGCGACTGCGGTCACTTGATCTGTTCAGCCTGTAGGAGACGGAGGGGAGACCCCATTGCAGTTACAACTTGAGGGGAAGAGGAGAGGCAGGCAATGAGCTATTCTCTGTGGTGACACTGACAGGAGCCTCAGGACAGTGATGGAATGGCCTGAAGTTGTGTTGGGGAAGTTTAGGTTGGATTTCAGGAAAAAATCCTTCCCCCAGACGGAGGCTGGGCACTGCATCAGGCTCCCCAGAGAACTGGTCACAGCACCAAGCTCAAGAAGTGCTTAGACAATGCTGTCAGTCACAGGGTGTGACTCTCGGCGTGTCGTGTGCAGGGCCAGGAGTTGGACTCGATGGTCCTTGTGAGTCCCTTCCAACTCGGAATATGCTGTGATCTTACGCAGGTATGAAACCTGATGCCTGCCCAGACTTGACCTGATATTTCCTCTATAGCCCTAGATCACGGGAAGGTGAAGACCCTGCAGTTACAGAGACGACTTCCGCTCTCTGCCCGGCCTCAGAGGCCCCCACAGGCTCGGTGGGATCTCGGCGGATCCCAGAGCGCTCCGTCCCGCGAGCTCCCGGGAGGGCGCGGACCGGGCGGGCCCCGCAGCGCCCCCACCGGTGGCGGCGCGCGCTGCTCGCTCCCCGCCGTCCCCGCTGCGCGAGCGGGGAAGTCTC
>VZSE01010904.1:517371-551747 GCA_013398275.1 Promerops cafer
GCAGCTCGCCGGACGCCAGCCCGAGCCTCGGCGGAGCGCCGTTTCCTCACGGTGGGGATCATGTCTGCCGGGCAGCTGCCACTGCCGCCGCAGCCAGACGAGCCGCCCGCGCTGCCGCTGCCACCGGGCGCCAACACCGGCGAGGCCGCGGGGACGGGGCCACCCTGCGCCGCCGGCCTGGCCGGGGGCGACATCAAGATGGAGGTGAGTCGGCTTGGCCCGGCGGGGCCCCCCCGCTCTCCCGGCGGCAGGTGGGACACCCCGGGCCGCGTGGAGCCGCGGGAGACAATGGAGGAGCGGCCGCGGGGCCTCACCTGGCAAAGCCGGGCCGCGCTCCGGCCCTGCCGCCCTCCCTTCTGCCCTCCTTCCCGCCGGGAGCGCGGCCCAGCGGGGTGGGGGTGTCTGGCGGCGTCCCATCCCGCCGCGCAGGGGACCCTGGAGTCGCGCTCTTCCTGCCGCTGGGACACGGGGAAGGAGGCGCTGCGGCCGGGTCACGCCGCTTATTTGTTTTATAAACGGGGCGGCGGGAGCCCCCCGCGCACCCGCAGGCTTTCCGTCCGCTCCTGCCTCCCCAAGACCGTGCCCAGCCTTTGCGCTTCCCGCTCCAGCAGCGAGCCAGCCCGGCGTCTAAATAGCATGAGCGATGTTTGTTTGCTGAAGTGCTTCAAAACTTTTTTCTATTTTTTCTTTTTTTTGGGGGGGGAGGAGGAGGACGTTGTGAGGGTTGTTGGAGGGGTTGTTTTGGCAACAGGTGCATATATTCCAGAAATTTCAAGGGGTTGGAGGTGATTGCCTGGAGATGCTAGTTCTATCGCAGCATTGTTTCTTTAATGATAGCAGGAAACTGGTCGGTCCTGCTTTCAGCGCTGGGTATTTTCTACTCTGAGTCACGCTGGGCTGTTCAACCGACTTGATCTAAATAAATTTACAAATGCCATGTTTTTCGGATGAACAAGTAGTCAAAGCACTGTGAGAAATAAATCTTGCTCGAACCTGCAGAAATAGGGCAATTCTGGGCTGGAGTTTAGTGTGTGGAGGCTGAGAAACGCGTGCTCTCGAGGCGTCCGTGTGCGAGGGCTTTCTGTGCTGCCAAGTCCGTTCCTTTTCTATCTTGGGAAAGGATTTCCTGGCATACAGTGAAGTTTGAGTTGGAATGCCTTGGAGCCGTGAGCATCTGAAAGACTGCTTTCCCTGGTCTCCAGCTAAATTGCAGGTTTTTGTCATCTGTGCAGCAGATGATGAGCTCGGATGGCTGTGCTGCTCCGCTGCTGTGCTTTCCAGGTTAGGCGTTGTGGGAGAGAGGGGAATTGCAGACAGAAGTTCCAATGGTCTGGGTGTTGGCCGAGTCCAGTGAGGGATGAGTAAGAGGATTTGGTTATGACTTTGTGGATGCTGAAAACTTGGTCAGAAAGGATGCTTTCCTGGCTGTGGACTGCAGCTGCAGCCTGGAAAGCATTCCCATGAGAAAAGCTGTGAGAAAGATATAGAAAATATTTAAGCACATCTGGTGTTTGTCACTTGTTGTTTGTTTGCATATTGTTTACACTTGAGTGGTTTCCTAACTAGCCAGTGGAGGTGATGGGTGTTAATCACGTCCAACTGCGTGTAACACCCTATAAAAGGGTGTGAGTTTCTTAATAAACTGCTTCTTCTTGCCTTCTGAGACCTGAAGTCTATGTCGTTATTAAGCCGTGCAAAGAACAATAGCAACATGACTTCAGAAGAGCTTTAGCCATAACTTCTTATGCTCAATTCTTTATATTTTGACTAGTGAATTAAACATTTGTGTTAGGATTTTTCTGTTTCCACATGCCTCACCTGCCAGAGGCTTGTGAAGAAATACCTACTGATGAACATCCTGTTTCTTGCCAGCCTTTGTTTCATTTGTTTCTTACTTTTCCTGTTCCTTTGTTCTGTATTGGCTAGTAAAGACTGAATTTAGCTCCATTCTTACTTGGCTCAGTTAAACAGATGGTTAATAAACACTTGAAAGCATCTCATTTGTTTCATTTTCTCACTCTTTCTAGAGTTATTTTGTAATATGTTACCTTAGCATTGTTTATCAGGGAAAGGTCATCTCACTGCTTTTAGTTTTAACAACAGAAGATGAAAATGCATATGGGAGATGATGTGGAAAGAGTTAGCCTAATGACAGAAGAGACAAGGGTGAAGAAGCCCTGATCCAAAAGAATAATTGAAGGCAGTATGTTAAGGATTTGGCAGGAAAGGAATGAGGGAGGACTGTCCTCTCCCAGCCAACTGGTTTTTCTGTTGTTAGTAGTACCATGGATGATAAACATTATTTAACTTAGTAAACTACGTAGGAGAAAAACACAGTTTCCTAAATTCTTCCTCAGCTTTCAGGACAAAACTGCAGTCTGGATTCTTGTTTAAATTTGTTCCTTTGATACAGAGTGATGAGGGATTGGGGTAATCTGGCAAAAACCTTGAGATTACCCTCACTTCAGTCCTGCAGCTGGTGCTTTCACAGTCAACCCCAGAGCCAGCATCAGGAGGGGCTCAGCACCCTAGAAGTGGCATGCTGATCTCCTGGACCACAGCTGTCTCCCTCATTCACGCTGATATGATGCTTTAATGATGGAGCTAAATCGGATTACAGAGACCCAGCTCTGTCCCTCACCCCATGGCAGGGATCTTTGATCCATCTCCAGGTAATTGTATAGGAAATAATAGAGAGCTGACTACTATCTATCCATATCAGGTGCCACAGCCAGCTTTTGCTGTTTTGATACAATGCGAAACAAGCTTGTTCTCCTTTATGTGGGTATCTTCCCTTTTTCAGAAATATTTCTTCTTAATTCTTTTTCATTTCAGGAGTCTTTTGATGATGCATCTGTAACAAAACAAAAAGAAATCCAGGAAACAGATCCTACATATGAAGAGAAAATGGTATGTAATATTTGGGACTGTGTATAGCTATTCAGTACTTATGCACTTATTTAAAATAGATTGGAGTTTTCTGATTGCTTGTTTGAAATAACTGGGTTTATAAAGATTTGTCTAGGTATTAAAAAATATTTAAGTAACTTGAAACAAAAATATTCAGAAGAACGCTCCTGGGATCATTCTCCTTTCCAGCATTTTAAAGTTACCTGTAGAGCAGTCCATCCTGTAGGCAAGGGGGATTATAAAGAGTAGAGCATTCAGCTTCTCAGTCAGAAACGGAAAGATTCTCTAGGAATCTCTTTGTGAAGCTTTAATTAGAATCCTCAGGTTTTTGCAGATGAGTGGTGACTCTGTGCTTCACAGGTTAGAAAGGAGAAAATTTGCTATTTTCCTTTTTTTTTTTCATAGCTTTTATAATGTAAGAGATGGAGTCACCCATTCCTCATCATCTCATTGCAGTTTGTTTCACAGTTGCTCCCTGTTTGCCTTTCTTCCTGTTTGTAATTCCAGTGTCTGTGACTCCATGTGAAATTTCTTCATAGGAAAGTGAAACTGATTCTTACAATTTTCTGCTTCCTGTGTTATTTCTTCTTTCCACTGAAAATAACCCTGTCATCCTCTGCATATTTCTTTGTGCTTTCTGGCACACTGAAGGAAGTGAACTTGGAATTGTCTCCTTTAGTCTCTAGACAGACAGAATAACAAGGGCAATTGTGTTTTAGAGATGCACTGAAAAAGAAAATGAGAAGAGCGTCTCTGTTGGTATAAGGATAGCTCAGGGTTGCAGAGTACAGCCTGTTCTTTTCTGTGTTCTATCTAAAAGACACAGATAATGTTTGTTAGTCCCCTCAAGTGCAGTGAAAGCAAGTGTGGGGATGTGTGTGCAGGGCCAAAACTTTCACAAGATTCCTTACTAAAATTTTAGAATGAGGAACACAAATCTGCAATGCAGTCTGCATATCTTCTACTTTTATTTTGTACAGCCAGTAAAAAAAATGAACTTAAAAATAAGGGTCAGCAGTTTGGATGGTAGTGAGATCTTACCTAGTTTAAACCTCAGAAACTCTTACAAAGTAAACAAACAAAACCTATGAAGAATAGACAGGAAAACTTAAATTTAGTGGATGTGGATTGTGGCTGTGTCATTCAAGCTTAAAATACCCATAGGGAGAGTCTGCGTCCTCTGTGGTACATCGAGATCTCTTTTGTGGTCACTTTATTCTCTAACACTTTGTCTTCCTGTCTCTTCCTTAGAGCAGTATCTGCTCACACTAAGGAGGAAGACACTGACAGAGCTACCATTGCTCTTGCAGAAGCTTGGAACATATGTTCCTTTTTACTAAGAAAACTGACTTCCTGTAGCTGTGCTACAAGTTGCTAAATACCAGGTTATGCTGTGGCAGCTGGCAGAATGTCAGAGTGGTTACTGTTAGTCTTGGAGCTGGTTTTGGCTTGTTTGTCTGTTCAAAGTTTTGGTGTGGCCTTGGCAAGGTGTGTTAACTCCAAATGGAAACTGTCTCAAAGAAGGTGAACCCTTCAGATACTAATATTGTCTGCCGTAATCTTTCTTGTGCTGCAGAAACAGCAACGCCTATCAAAGGGGCAGCATGATGAGTTAGGCTGAGCATATCTAAGGTCTCTGCTAGTGAAACAGATGTTCTGGCTTGTGGCTATGAGCTGCTCTGCCCTCATTGCCCCATTTGATGCCAGCTCTGTTGCTTATCTGACAGCACAGAGAGGTGCTGTATCTCACTGAGCAGGCAGGTCACCAGTGTAGTAGGGAGCAGTTTTTGCCAGTTTGGTTAGAAATTAATTAGTACAATGAAGAATCCTCTGTGTGATGGATGGGGGAAAATTTCTAGGAGTGGGACTATCACTTTTGATTGGAGAAAGTTAAGGGGACTCTGGCCTTATCTAGTAAGACTTGTGCAATCTTTGTGTCAAAGTCAGATTTTAGTCTTGGCACAGGTCTGTCTCACAGCTTTGATCTTGTTGTGTAGCAAAGATAAGCCTTGACCCCACAAAAGAGTATTGAATCTGTCAGGACCAGGTATATTGATGTTACTCATCTCTTCTTTGGTGTTGTAGTGATGTGTATAAAGTAATCTATATTTAAAAAGTATTTGTTTGCTTTTTCTTTCGAATGAATACATACTGGAATGTGTCACACTTGTTCCATTTAATTTTCCCTTGTCACCAGCAAACAGACAGAGCAAACAGATTTGAGTATCTGTTGAAGCAGACTGAGCTCTTTGCTCATTTCATTCAGCCTGCTGCTCAGAAAACTCCAACTTCACCTTTAAAAATGAAACCTGGACGTCCACGAATAAAGAAGGATGAGAAACAGAATTTGCTGTCAGCTGGCGAGTGAGTGATGATACATAGGCCAACTTGTACTATAAATAAGATTTTATTGTACTTTAAAAGTGGAAGTTGAACTTGCTAAGCTTTTGTCCTGTGTCAGTGTGTGTGCCTTTTTTTTCAACTGCCCACCTGTAAATTGAGGATTGCTTAAGAATTCAAGGAGTTACAAGAGATTTGTGTTGATGCTAAAGCTTTCCAGCATGAAGAAAAGCAGGGACAGAAAAGTAAGGCAGTTGTGGCTCTAAATTGTAAGAGCTTGTGGAGAACATCACTGTGCAACACCTTGCAGGGAGCTTGAAAATTTTAAGTCTAGAAATTTGGATTGCCTTCATTGCAGCTTGTGTGGCTGCAGTGTTTGGCAGGCGCAGCAGAACTTAAATGCAGTGTTGTTCCCTGGCCTGTAGTTAAAGGCCAGTACTGATGCTCACATTAATCCCTGTCCAGTGACTTTGGGCTGATATTTGAGCCTGCTGAACATGAATTGTAGTGAAGAATCTTGATAGAAATTTCTTTGGATGTTTGCATTCTGTATTGCAATATATACATTAATATGCATTAGATTTAATTTTGCAGCAACTTGATGTCTTTTCAGTTTGTCCACAAACTTACTACTTTCTTGGGCTTTTCCAGCTATCGGCACCGTAGAACAGAGCAGGAAGAGGATGAGGAGCTGTTAACAGAAAGCTCCAAGACAACGAATGTCTGCACTCGATTTGAAGAATCTCCATCATGTGCGTTTCCTTCCTTTTTTTTTGCCCCTATTCTTTTTCTTCAAAATGTTTAAAATGAACTTGATTTACATACTCTCTAAGGATAGTGCAATAATTTGGTGGGACAGGAGAGGGAGGAAAAAAGTCCAGCACTGATCTAATGGTACAAAATGCATTATTGAGGAACCGCTTATTTTCATTCAGGCTAGAAAGATGGTCCAGTGAGTCTTGTCCCTTAGAAATCCAGTTGCTATATTTCAGTTAAAAGGAAAGAGTTTAAGTCTGTCATCTTATCATTCTTATATATGTGACCTATATTCTAATATAATCTTGTTGTTTTAATGTTTGTGTTCTGATTTGGACAGTGGTGATAGATTTAGAATTTCCATGTGCTTTGGGTTCTTGCAGAAAACAAAGCTGTTGCAGCAGCCTTGCAGAAACAAAAT
The DNA here is from genome assembly GCA_013398275.1 of Promerops cafer. Taxonomy (NCBI): domain Eukaryota; kingdom Metazoa; phylum Chordata; class Aves; order Passeriformes; family Nectariniidae; genus Promerops; species Promerops cafer. The sequence continues at coordinate 523,799 of VZSE01010904.1, forward strand.
AAACATCTTGCTGTCTCTACTCTGCATTGTCCTTGAATTTTACATGAACTCATTACTTGATTTTGTTCTGTAGCTTTAGTAATCACTGTCAGTTAGCTGCCAACAGGTGGTGAAATTCTTTGCTAAGTTTTTGTATATCTTTTAGTCTATTCTTTGATGTCTTTTAGATGTGAAATGGGGAAAGCTGCGTGATTACCAGATCCGAGGACTGAACTGGCTCATTTCTCTGTATGAAAATGGCATCAATGGCATCCTGGCAGATGAAATGGTATGCAGAGCCCATGTTTAGGATTGCTTAAGAACACATGCAATACAATGCCATTTTAGTTCAGCAGTGTGTACATATATGGGAGTTCTAATAACATAGAATGCAATATATAGTTTGCCAGTCTTAGTTTTCTAGTGTGTTTAAAGTCACTAATTTTAAAAGTGTCAAAGGTATTTTAATTTAAATAAGTAGTGCAGGCAGGTTTCAAAAATAGGCGCATGGAAAGGGAATCTGTCAACCTTTAGGAACATGAAGGTGGTGGAGGGGAGTTGTTCCACAGTATGACATGTCCTCTGTTTTCTTTCTCTCTAAATTGCAGATGTTTTGTTATGACATTCTCCAGCTGCCCTTGTGAGGAGAGTGTCATATGTGAAAAGAGCACCAAATGTGATAACACTTCCTGTTGTTAGGGCCACGTGTACATACCAGGATATGAGTGTCCTCTATGGACTGATGTCCGCAGAACGGCTACAGCAGTGGGAATTTTCTGGAAAAAATGATGCAAATATAGATGTCGCTAGAGAGCTGTGTTAAAATTTCTCATACATCATGACCATGGGCATTTCAGTTGGCACTGGCCATAGTAGCTTTTGCTTGTGTTTTTTATTCTTTTCCCCCAAAAGATAAGGCATGAATACAGAAGAAATTGTAGTAGTTTCAAAGGTTTTGTCCCCTTAATAATTTTAGATGTATCCCTTTTTCATAAGGAGTAGAAAAGAAGAAACAGAAATCTCAAATCTGATTAATTCCAGTGTATTGCATTTCCCGTATCTTGTAATTTCTGATTAATAAAACTTAAAGATAAGTTAGAGACAAATGAGTTTAAATTACTGCTTAGTAACATGCTTTACTTTTAAATACATCAAGGTTTTTTTTTAAACATACATGCTTATGAATAGAGGATTTTTTTTGGCTAAGTAAAGCAGGGTTGTTTTAACAAAAACACTTCGGAGGCTTTATGATTCCTTGGATTTGTGGTATTCCAAAATCCATTTTGTGTTAAAGAGATTAAATATTATTATTAAATATTTTTGTTTATTCTTAGCTATTAATTGTTTTGAAGTTATTAATGCATTTCACACTGCCTGTAAACACTTTTGTTCCAGTGGATTTTGGTTATTTTGAAGACAAAGACTTGAATTTTAGAACCAAAAACTACTTGTGCTGATGGTGTTTGGGGTTTTTAATTCCTGTGCATTTGAATCATATTTTTGAATTACTTAAAGTATAGGAATTATCTGGTTTTTCAGTTCTTCCTCAGTTTTGTTTTAGTTAAAATTACGTGTTGAAGATACCGTGTTATACCAGACTCTCAGTATTTGTTTTCTTCTTTGACATAGGCAGTTTTTTACACTTGTTTGGCTCTTTCCTCACAGGAACTGATGTCATTTCTGGCCCGTGGAAGCCTCCTTTTAAAAATTAATTAAAAACATATTTACAATAATAGGGCATTAATAATACAATACTGACAGTGTATAATATTATGGTGACAGTGTTACTACTAATGCCTAAGTAATTGAATTAAAAAATTCCTAAGGGTTCTTAATTTGTTCACTTTATGTCAAGTTTAAGAGAATACCTAAGTCCAATTTGTAAAGTTTGATCTCTAAATAACCTGAGTACCCATAGTCTACAAAATAAAGTTTTAGGAAATTATGTTTCCTTGTACTTTTAACTAGTTGTTTTACTTGAAAGGTAAGGCAAAATTCTAACTTCAAGGTTTTAAAATCATCCTCTTGCTACTTTGTTATAATGAAATGTGGGAAGCCCTGCAAACTTTTCCTAACCAAGACTTTGATACCCTTTTTGTATCTCCCTCATTTATTCAGGCTTCTGTGCCTTCCATGATGTACTTGAAGCTCACTCTTGGGTTTTCTCGAAGGTGTTTTCTGAGAACTTTTCTTTTTTCTAACACTTTCATGTGTCATACAGGGTCTTGGGAAGACATTGCAAACAATTTCTCTTCTTGGCTATATGAAACACTACAGAAACATTCCTGGACCTCACATGGTGTTGGTTCCTAAGTCCACTCTGCAGAACTGGATGAATGAATTCAAGAGATGGGTACCAACACTTCGAGCTGTTTGTTTGATTGGTGACAAAGACCAGCGAGTAAGTTTGGATATGATAGTTTTTCCTGTGTATGCCTGTGTAAATCCAGCATGTGATCTTGCTGTCCTTTCCCTTTGCTTTCCCAGGGAGGGATGATACTTGGATTTGTAGTGGTTTAAGACCCACGATGCTGCCTGCCTGGGCTATAATCAGCTTAGAATTCACATGTGTGTTGCCCAGATAGTGCTTCATCACTTTATGTTCATAATTTCTTGTTCAAAGATTTGCCGTCTCCTTTTATGAAGGCAAGACACTGCCTTCATGAGACTTAAAATAGAAAAATACTAACAGTGCTGCTGTGTTCTTTTTGCTTTAAATTTGCAAAGCTTCAGTAACTAGCTGTCACCTTGTTATCTAGGCTGCCTTTGTGAGAGATGTGTTGTTGCCTGGAGAATGGGATGTCTGTGTAACATCATATGAAATGCTTATCAAAGAGAAGTCGGTATTCAAAAAGTTCAACTGGAGATACCTTGTTATAGATGAGGCCCACAGGATTAAAAATGAAAAATCAAAGGTAATTTATTTTACACTGAAAAAGAGACTTGTGTGGGTTATTAGGTAGTGGTGAGGGAACTAGTAATGCTTTATATTTGCTCGTCTCAATGTCCTTCAGTTATCAGAAATTGTGAGGGAATTCAAGACTACCAACCGGCTGCTATTAACTGGAACTCCACTTCAGAACAATTTACATGAACTCTGGGCACTTCTCAACTTCCTTTTGCCAGATGTCTTTAACTCAGCTGAAGTAAGTCTTCATTTCTGCTAATCAAATTAATTTTGCTAGTTTTCCAGATTTGAAAATAGACCTGGTATAGTATAGTTATATGTATATGTATAGTTAGGGGTGTCAGTTACTGATAAGTGATAGATTGAGTTAGAAATGTTTGTTTTATAAAGCTTTTCATAAAATAGGCCAAATAGAGTAGTTTGTTCTTTTACTTCCTGGCTATATGAGAGTTGTATTTGTTCACCATTGTGATGCCATTGCACTTGAAAGGAAGCCTCTTATAAACTGATGATTTTGTTGATACAGGATTTTGATTCGTGGTTTGATACCAACAACTGTCTAGGGGATCAAAAACTGGTGGAGCGCCTTCATATGGTGAGTCCTTGCGCCTTTTGTACAAGTGTTATGTTTGCCTAAGTTGAACCCCAAACAGTTCTTCTAATGCTTCTTATGATAGACTATTAGGATAAGAGAGATTATTCCACAAATTTTCAGTCAAGGAAAATTAAGTCAAAGGACACAGAACCATATGAAAGATGATTTTGATCTAATCTTTTGAGTCTTTCAAAGAAAGCACATGTATATCCCATGTATAGCAAATAATCTCTCCATATACTCTCCATTACTTTTTCAGATTGTCTAATCATAGGTCTGGTATCTGTGATAGAGAATATCTGCTCCTTGATTTGTCCTTTGACTTGTTTCAGTTTCCAAAATGCATTTAATGATGAACCTCTTTCAGGTGCTACGACCATTCCTTCTCCGTCGCATCAAGGCTGATGTGGAGAAAAGCTTGCCTCCAAAGAAGGAAGTTAAAATTTATGTGGGCCTCAGCAAAATGCAGCGAGAATGGTAATTAATGCATGTGCTTGACTGAGCTGTGGCTAAGGCTCAGAAGAAATGTGCTGTCTGTGACTTGAAGGTTGTGTGGAACTCGATTTATTCTCTCTGGTGTATTCCCAATTTAAACCTATTTCTTTGTGACACTGCTGTGACAGAACCACGTATGTCAGAGAGATTTACCTGATTAAATGAAGGGTAGGGTGAGCTTTTGACAATATTTGTTGCTTAAAGACGGACCAACTTCATTTTAGAGTGAACAGAACATTTTTTCCTTTCCTTGCTGTAGGTATACCCGAATCCTGATGAAGGATATAGATATCTTGAACTCAGCTGGGAAGCTGGACAAGATGAGATTGTTGAACATCCTGATGCAGCTGCGGAAATGCTGCAATCACCCTTACCTCTTTGATGGAGCAGAGCCTGGCCCGCCTTACACAACAGACATGCATTTGGTCACTAACAGTGGCAAAATGGTAGTTCTGGACAAATTGCTACCTAAGTTGAAAGAACAAGGTATGCGTCTCCTTCCTGGGGTGTTGAGTTTTTTGGTTCAGTGATATTTTTGTGTACTCTGAGCAAAAACCAGCAGACTTTACCCAGGATTATTGTTGGTTTCTAATATGATACCAGTTTGGATCAATAGTCCATTATGGCTTTTTCTGCTGAAGTGTTTTGATTTGGTTTTTTGGGTTTTTTTTTTCATTTTTTCATCCCAGCTAAGTTGAGACCACAGAAACAGCATTTGATTGGGGCTTTAGGTTTTTTTCCCTAGTCTTATTAGCTTTTTGAAATACAATTCTGTAGTATTTTAGCCACACCTTTGATTTGCCATGAAAGACCATTTCAGATTCAGAGTCCTCATGCAGAGTTCAAGTCAAATCCTGTGTGAAATGTTGGTCTTTCTTGTTGGATGTGATTTTGAACAGCACCTGAGGTTTTTCAGTGTATTCTATAAACACTCAGACATGGGAGAACTCTTGAGTTGTTTTAAAGTTATTTGATAGTAGGGACAAAGCTTTGAAATGGATTACTGTAAAACTCACTTGCCATAGAGTTTTTGACACTGGAATAAATTTTTAAGTCATTATTTTTTGAGTATGCTTACTGTAGTAACTTTGCTAAAGAAGTTGGAGGTAAGTTTCTGAGTGGGGACACTTTGCAGAAAAACAAAACCACATCCAAACCTCAGCCTTCTGTAGTATAAAAGTAAACTGTACTTTGTGTCTACGTATCATCCAAGCAGCTGTGGCTGTATAACTCAAGCTTAAAAACGAAACAATTCAGTGGTTACTGTGCTTTTTTTGATCTTGGTTTCTTCCTGTTATCAGGTTTATTGATGAGGTGTTGGTGACTGGCCTGGTCTCAAATCAAATTATCATCTTAAACAAAAGTGTTCAGTATTAACCCTTGAGTCCAAAGGACAAAAGGAAGTAGAAACTTTGTTATATCCTGTGTTTTACTTAAATTTCTTCAGTAGACTGGAAGTGGTTGAGTGTGTATGCATAAAGTACTGAACATTTACTTTTTTTTTTTTAAGTTGTTCTTGGCAGGTAAGTAAACTGACAAGTCTTTAAGAAGAATTCACTTCATTTCTAGAGATCTTAAATCCAAACCAAACAAATACTTCACAATTTTATTCTTTGTACTTGATGATGTTTTTATATTTGTGTTACTGTCTTACTCTGCTGTGTCTGGGAACTTTTTGTTAAGGAGTGCAATACAAAATGAAAGGGGAAAGGCAGGCATTAATTAGACAGTGACATATCAGAGTAAGACAAACGTGTACCATGGCATGGACGTGCTGTGACAGCAGCAGCTGCAGCCCTGCATTGTTGTTTGGGGTCTGAAATTCAAACTACTTTTCTTCTTAGTACATGGAATTGCCCTTCTTCCTTTTCTGGTAGTGCAGATTTGGAGAGTTTGTTAAATCTTATGTTTTGGTGAAAGCATAAGAAACCTTTTTACCCAAACAGGTTCAAGGGTTCTAATCTTCAGTCAGATGACAAGAGTCCTAGATATCTTGGAAGATTACTGTATGTGGAGGAATTATGAATATTGCAGACTGGATGGACAAACTCCTCACAATGAACGACAGGTATTTACAGTTTTAAGGATTGTATTTATGTAAAGATACTACTTGTAAAACATTTTGTTTAACTGATACATTCTTTTCATTTATGTAGGCTTCCATTAATGCATTCAATGATCCTGACAGCTCAAAATTTGTGTTCATGTTGAGTACACGAGCAGGAGGTCTTGGAATCAATCTGGCTACTGCTGATGTTGTAATTCTCTATGATTCAGACTGGAATCCACAAGTAGATCTCCAGGCTATGGTAAGTTTCCAGGTGGAAATTTTGTTTTTCTTTTGTTTTTCTCACAGAACTTTGCTAGAAATGTGTACTTCCAAAATAAACCGATATTTTTCCCATTTTAGCACAGAAGTAGGATTTGTAAGACCAATTTTCAGTTCAAGTGCAGCTTCCACTGTGTGGAACCATTAGTCCTTAGTCACATTTGGGTTATATAGTGTTTTATGCAGTGGGAAGTGCTGGGTGTATGCTGCACCTCTTAGTATTATTTAATGAAAATAGCCTACTTGAGTAAGTAAAAATGAAATAAATCTAGGTTGTTAATCCCAAAAGTATTAAGCTTTAAAGCTTTACTGTTGTGGGGAGTGGAGGTGAATGTGTTTGCACTGTTTTTCCTGAGATCTTGAAAATGAGGTAAAGAAAAGTTGAATTAAACTTTTCAAAAACTGCTTTTATGGTGATGGTAATGGAAGGATCTCATTTTAGCAACTATCTTTAGGGGTTTTTTTAAGTAGATTTGCATGCATCTCCATCCTGGATACATGTCAAGGACATAAGTGACCACCTAAGAAAGCAAAGCTATTTAAAAACTGCCAGTGGGGTTTTTTTTGACAAATGAGGCCTTTCAGTGACAAGTCTTGGAAATCTCTAATTATTTCAGTTAATCTATGGGGTCTCAAGTACTCTAGCAAAAATTACTTCAAAAGACAGATGGAACTGGTGTCTAGAAGCTCAAGTGAGGCAGTACCAGCTACCATTACAGGTGTATGTTGAGAATACTGATTCTCACAGTGGTTCATGTTTCACTAGTCAGGAGAGGCAGGGTATTGTATTTTTCTTGAACTATTCATGGCACTACTGAAGGATTTTGAGAAAGGCAGCTTTTGGTCAGCACAGAGATGATTTCTTCATGCTTTGATTTTACAGAAGGTTGCTTAAGGTCAGAAGCATCCAAGTCCTCTTCCCCCATGTGATTTAACAAAAAACCCCCAAACCTGCTATTTTTTAGCTATGACACATAGAGACAGACTCACTGTCAATGTTATTGAAAAAAAACCCCGAACTTGCAATGTAGATAAAAATGTAATATCTTGGGTAGCCATGGATAGCTGTAAACAGTTTAGTGACCTGTGCTATTCTGTTTTGTGAATTCGTGTGCTGGAAATAATGAAAATCTTAAGCCTAATTATGTAGTCATGCTGGAAGGCAAGTGCTGAATTTTTTGTTACTGTTTTGGGCAGGATCGAGCACACAGAATTGGCCAGACAAAGACTGTCCGAGTGTTCAGGTTTATTACAGACAATACCGTGGAGGAAAGGATAGTGGAGCGTGCAGAAATGAAACTCCGCCTGGATTCCATAGTCATCCAGCAAGGCAAGTATATGAAGGCACTTAGTATCTAGGATGCAATTCCCTTCTCCCATTGTAAACCATGGTGGAATCAGCCAGTAAGAACCAGTGGGAATGTTGCTTTTTCCTCAGCTGAACTCTGAAGAGAGAATGCAAAGGCCTCATCCACTTGAAAATTTATTTTAATGTAGGAGTAGGCATTTCCTCACTAAGTTTTTGCTTAGCTCCCTAGTGATACGTGCATATAAATGGATATAGTCAGATTTGGTTTTTTAAAGCACTCAGCTTCTCCTTTAAACTGGGGAAATAAATGCCTTTCCTTTTTCTAATAGATGAAGAAAAGTAAGGTAACCTTGGTTGACTTGCTTGGAATCAGTAATATATAGCTTGTATGTGGAAATATAAGGGGGAGAAAAATCCTGTATTGCTCCTTCCATAATGTAAACTCTTTAGTGAGCTGCTATCCTCAAGCGTTTTTATCTTTAGGAAGATTGGTAGATCAAAACCTGAATAAACTTGGAAAGGATGAAATGCTGCAAATGATCAGACATGGAGCGACACATGTGTTTGCCTCAAAGGATAGTGAGATTACAGATGAAGATATTGATCACATTTTGGAAAGAGGAGCAAAGAAGGTGAGAAGGTTTGAAAAGGGGAGGCCCACATGTAGATTTAAAGGTGATGGCAAGATAGTGAGTCTCTGGATGGTAACTTGGTTCCAAGCTGGAGAGAAAAGGGGTTTTGCTGTAGAGGGTTTTCGTGGTTCTCAATCATGTTTGTTTTTTCTGATGTTGTCAATAAGATGTTTTATAGTCAAGTACCTTCTAGAATGGCTCCTCTTCTTTCTGGCAATGGGATGTTTTAAAATGAAGTACCTTTCAGAGTGGCTCCTTTCTGGAATGAGGTGTTTAATAATGACGTGCCTTCCAAAATGGCTCCCGTTCTATCTGGGAATGAGATGTTAAATAATGAAGTACCATCCAAATGGCTACTGTTCTTTTCTGTATCCCCCGTCCAAGACTGCGGAAATGAACGAAAAACTTTCAAAGATGGGTGAAAGCTCCCTTAGGAATTTTACTATGGATACTGAATCTAGCGTATATAATTTTGAAGGGGAAGACTACAGAGAAAAACAGAAGGTAATGTTTTAAGTTTCTTTTGGAGGAACGCAATGAATTGCATGTTTTAATCATACTTATTTAAGAGGTATTGGGTAAAATACAGGGTCATCTATGATAATAGTTTAAATAAAAACACTTATAACACTTGTAATGAAGTAGATGTAGACCTAATTTTATATAAAACTTGTAGCTGGTCTGATGATCTTGCAAGACTTAATTTTTGTTTTTGGGGATGGTGGGTTTTGTTTTTTATAGTTGGCATTTACAGAGTGGATTGAACCACCTAAAAGAGAAAGAAAAGCCAATTACGCTGTGGATGCTTACTTCAGAGAGGCTCTTCGAGTCAGTGAACCAAAAGCACCCAAGGTGAGTTGACTAATCAGAAGAAATAAATTGTTTAAATATGCATGGTAAATGGCTAAAGCTGTAAGCAACAAATAGATCTTTAGTTATAAAAACTGCTCTGTTCACTTTTATGAAGTGGAGAGACTATTTAAATTTAGAAAAAATTTCCAAAGGACTTGAGACAAACTTCTGTGAGAAAAAAGTAAGAACAGTATCAAACTTGTAAGATGTTAGGGAGGGTAGGATCAAGTTTTTTCTGGTTCTTATTTAAGCAGCTGTAAATTTTTCTGTGGAAGATTGATGCTTTAAACATGTGGAACTTTTTCCCCAGCCACCTTCTTCTCCTTCCAAAAGACCTCTCCTCTCCTTCTCTGACTGCTCTTTTACTTTTAGGATTCTTTGTGGTGGTTGGTGTCTCTTGCATGGTGTGACTTTTTTTTCCCAAGTTAAGACAGTGCATTTTTGTAACAAGAAAGCTTTTTGTTTGCTCATAAACTTAAATCAGTTCTTACAAGGAAGCAGATTCTGGATATGAAAGGGAGCCAAATGCAAACTTTGTGTTTCAGGCTCCACGGCCTCCAAAACAGCCAAATGTACAGGACTTCCAGTTCTTTCCTCCTCGCCTGTTTGAGCTATTGGAAAAAGAGATTCTCTACTACAGGAAAACAATTGGTTACAAGGTAACTGAAGAATTTCCTTGACCAAGACGGATGGAGCCCCTCTCTTAAGAGGAAGGGCTGAGAGTTGTGATTGTTCAGTCTGGGGGCAGGTTTGGGTTGGATATTGGGAAGGAATTCCTCACTGTGAGTGTGGTGAGGCACTGGCACCATTTGCCCAGAGAAGCTATGGATGACCCATTGCTGGAAGTGTTCAAGGCCGGGTTGGACAAGGCTTTGAGCAGCCTCATCTAAGTGGAAAGTGTCCCTGCCTGTGGCAGGGGGTTGGAAAAGAGGTGATCTTTAAGGTCCAGTCCCTTCTGTGTGATTCTCTAAATTCCCACAATGGAACAGTTTAATGCAACAGCGGGAGAATACGTACCTTTCCAGCCTTTCACAGTAATTTAAATGGAATAAAATCAGGTTCAGCTGGAGAAATTATTAGGTTATATTAACAGAAAGGTGACAATTAGTAATTATCTGTGAAAAATTAATTCAGTTTTACAAATTGCAAAACCTTTCAGGTACCTCGTAATCCTGATCTCCCAAATGCAGCCCAAGCACAAAAGGAAGAGCAGCTTAAGATTGATGAGGCTGAACCTCTTAATGATGAAGAACTAGAAGAAAAAGAGAAACTTCTAACCCAGGTATTGTTGGGTCTTCAGAGAGACTGAAATAAGCTGAAGCTTGTTTTGTTTCACAGCATTATGGGAACATTTCTTGGTCACTGATTGGTATGTGTCATAGTTAACACATTTGCAAGTTTTGGTTCTGACTGAAAAGAGTTTCTAGCATTAGGTTTGTCATAGGCCTATATCACAGGATATCTTTGAGGAACGTGCACTAAGTTAGTGCACTTGGATTCTCCTGAATCCTAGTCTGGCATTGACTGTAGACTGTGATGTCTTTCCATGGTACCTTGCAGAATGGCTGCAAAGCTGTGTGTGCTGCATTCCATATTATTTAATGCACATCTTCTGCCTCAGTTTCACACCCATGTGGAAGTGAATCTTGGAGTCTGAACGGTCAATTTTCCTAAGCTACATCTGGTAGTGGGTAGTGTCCCCCTCTAAAAGAGGGTGTGAGCTGAATAGATATATAATTAGGAAGTGTGTATATTTAAATAATTTAAAACAGGTGAATGCCTGATATGCCTTATTTGGATATTGTATTTACACATTGTATTTTGGCAGGGAATCGGAATTACAGGACAGGATTTCTTGCTTGCGTAGTAATGAGCTGGAACAGCTCACTGTGGAGACACCAGAATCACAGAGGTCAGGAATCAGTACAGTCCAGTAAGCTGTGGCTAAATCACAACATGGCTGGCAGAACTTGCTACTTCCCACTACTTGTAAAAGTTACTGGTAATATGAAATGAACCTACTTTGGCTCATGATTTCAGCAGTGCTACTTGTGTCCCTGCTGAGCATCATCATCACAAGATGGCTTTAGTCCTTCTGAGGGAGAGTGACCAGGTGCAATGGCTGAGGTTGTCTGTGAGGCACTTGGGGGGCCTTTTTGACAAAACAAAAGCCATTACAGACACTGCTTGCTTCACCTGAGCAATTTTTTTTTCTTAGAAAGCAATCCCACACAGAGACTATTAGGAGGAGGGATTAATTTTTCAGCTGAAAACTTACCAGAAATTACTAGGTAACTGAAGAACTAGTGCTAGTCATTATGCAGTATTTAAATGGAGAGACTACAGTGACTGCAGTATTAAAACAGTTCTAAATTAAACTGCAGAGAAAGAAAAGGTTTAACACTGTGGAATGATGGAAGTGTTACAGGCAATTTAAAGAAACCTGTTGAATCAAATTTGGAGATGGACAAATCCTGAACCTCTGTGCAATGTTTCCTCTTGATTGCTGTACAGGGCTTCACTAACTGGAATAAGAGAGATTTCAACCAGTTCATCAAAGCTAATGAGAAGTGGGGCCGTGATGACATTGAAAATATAGCACGAGAAGTCGAAGGAAAAACCCCAGAGGAAGTCATTGAGTATTCAGGTAACTTAATTCTGTACTCAGCTCTGAGAGTATATCTAACTCTGCTTTCCTTGTTTGAGCTGCCTGAGAACATGGTAACATCTTACTGCTGAGAATTTCTAACACTGCTATTTAAGATTTTCAGGGTAGAATTATACTGATGGATTTTGGATCTGCTGACCTGTCTTTTACCATCATTACCGCCTGTGTAATTAAGGCTGTACTAAAATGCACGTGTAAACTCCTGCTGAGCCACTTCACCGTATCCTGAATCTTGACTGGGTAGCACTGTCTTCGGTTCTTGTTAATTTTTGTAAAAGGAAATGCTGAGAAACACTGCTTAGCTGGAGAGATTTCCCTTTTCCTTGTATTCATTAACCAGAAGTTAACCTTTACCTCTTCCTCGAGAGCAGAACACAGTAAATACATCATGATTGAACATACAGTGACCACTGGTTTTTGTAGCCTGAGTCCACTTGGCTACTTACCTCTCACGTCTCAGAGCTTTTTTCCACTGTAGTGTAGCTACAAAGTCCTGGCACTACATTTCTAAAGGTACAGAGCAGGTAGAAAATGTGAAAAATTATTCTTAAAAAAACCCCTTACTTAAACACCTAATCGTCTTTTAGGGACTTGCTTGTCTTCAGGCACTCAGTTGCCCTCTTACTTCTCTTGATAAAACTACATTCTGTTACATCAGTTTCCATTTGAAGAAGCTTTTTTTCCTATGAGGAGACTGTCACACAAAAATCTTTCTGGCCTGTATTGCACCTCACTTAAACTGAAGATTCCTATATCTACCCTCTTCAAAATAGCATTTGTAATACTGCAGCACATGGTAGCTGGAAGGGAAGGTTTCTTACCAGCTAAAGGCATGTCTGTTGTTACACAGCAGTAAGCTCTGGTAAAAGAAAGGAACAGCTAACATCCTTTTTTAGGGTTAAACCTCAGACCTTTACAATGCATGATAAGAAACAAACCAGTTGTTCTCTTACTAGCTGTGTTCTGGGAAAGATGCAATGAACTCCAAGACATAGAGAAGATCATGGCTCAGATTGAAAGAGGAGAAGCCAGAATTCAGAGACGAATCAGCATAAAAAAGGCTCTCGATACAAAGGTGAGTTTGCTCAGTTTCCTGCTTTGTTTCCTAGTGCTGGTGAGGGGAGATGCAGGACCCCTGTCTGGCCAGTGCTGCTGATGTATGAAGACATCTTGGGCATGACATTGGCCTCTTTGCATAACACTCAGCAATTTCTTCCTATGGCTTTTCCATCCCAACGAAGCGCTGTGATGACAGCCTTAGCTATGGTCTACCCTGGTGTTTGTACCTGTCTTCTGTCTTACAGCACACAGTTCAGACAAACACCACACAGTACAGGCTTTGGGGAGGAGCACAGTTCCTTCTGGACACATGTAACTGAAACTAAGAGAGAGAGAGGGATGGAGAGAGAGAGAAAATGGAGAGAGGGGGTGGAGACAGAGAGAGAAATGGAGTGAGAGAGGTAGGTGGGAAGAGAAAGGAGTAGAGAGATGGGGGAGAGAGAAACAGAGGAAGACAGGTGGAGAGAGATGGAGAGAGGCAGAAACAGGTAGAGGTAGCAGGAGATAGGTAGAGATAGTGGAAGACAGAGGGAGTTAGAAACAGAGATGAGAGAGAGACACCCGTTTAGAGCACTTAAAAAGAGACTAATCCAACAGAGGAGGCTTTTGTTCTTGTCTGTGTTTCACCAAGCAGTATTTGGTAGTGAAGAGATTTGTAGTTAGTTAAGACACTTTATCAGAATTTTCTCCCCACTTCAGGTTTGCTGAGTTAGTTCTCTTCTTGGGAAGAAGTGTCAGACTCAATAAACCAGAAGGCAGCCAAACCATGTGCTAACTCTCATGTACCTTTTTATTCTTACTCTGATTTTACCAGTTCCTTAGGATTTGTGTTAAAAAGGATCATTGCCATTTGAATCCTGACCAGTCTTGCCTGTTTTTAAATGTAGTGAAAGTCTGCCATTAGTTAAAAGATTACAAAGCTGTCTATTATCTAAACCAGAATCTGCCAGTTTAGATAGCTTTGATAAATGCACTGTCCTGAGCCTAGAGTCCTTTTCTTGTGAAGACTTAGCATGGGAGATCCTTAAAGATCTAGTTTTCTGTCTTCATGCGATTTATTGCTTTCATACAAAAGACTTCCATGCTAATTCTGGCCTATTTCTTAGCTTTATGTGGTCTTATTTCTTTTGTTCAGATTGGGAGATATAAAGCCCCTTTCCACCAGCTAAGAATATCCTATGGTACTAATAAAGGGAAGAATTACACTGAAGAGGAGGATCGCTTCCTAATCTGTATGCTTCACAAACTAGGATTTGATAAAGAAAATGTCTATGATGAATTAAGACAATGTATCCGAAACTCGCCACAATTCAGATTTGACTGGTTTCTGAAGTCCAGAACTGCAATGGTATATATATACATATATTGCTCTTTTTTGTTCATGAATGCATATCACAATATTAAATTAAATTAATTAAATTGCTGCTGAAATACTGAGGTAGGTGCATGGGAACAAGGCTTTACCTTTTTATAACTTTCTGACAACTGTACGGGTGTCAAATGCAGCCATGGCAAATGGGAGGAGAAGTTCAAAATTTTAGGGTACCCTTTTCCAATTTGAGTTAAATACAAACGTGTTTTACAAAGCAAACATCTGCAATCAAATCCATTCCTGTGAAGCCAGCCAGTAAGTAAGTATCATGAAACATTTAATTCTTTGTTACTCTGACAACATCCAGCGGAACACTTACCTACTCACCAGCATGTTTAATATTCTAAGAGGATTTTTACATTAAGTGGCTGCCTAAGGTACTGATTGAATATGTTGTGTAATGCAGGAGCTGCAAAGGAGATGTAATACTTTAATCACTCTCATTGAAAGAGAAAACATGGAACTGGAAGAAAAGGAAAAGGCAGAAAAGAAGAAACGTGGACCAAAACCATCTTCAGTAAGATTTAAAAGGCATTTCTGTGAAAAAGCTCACTTGAATACAGTGTCTTTCCAAGTGTCTAGGACAAGTGATATCTAAAGTTATTTGAAACAAACTTAGAGAGCAGTGTTAAAAGCTGCCTAAAGTTCATGTCGGTATTCAGCTAGTCCAGTTGAGGATGTCAAATAAGGGAAAAAAGGTTCTTAAGTGTAGCTCACATGCTTTGGAGCAGATAAACTTGTTATGTTTTGCATGACTGGGTTGGTACACTGTAGAGATTTGCCCTGGTAAGTACATCAGGGATGTATTTGGCATTTTGATTTATATAATCTGCTAAATCATGCACGGATTATCTACAAATGGACCTCTAGAACTAGATTTGGGAAAACAGTACATATGCTTGACAGCTCTCTTTGCTGACTAAATTCAAATTATTGCTAATATGCAGGCCTATTTTGTAAATAAAATACCATCTTTACGCATTTTCTTACCTCCGTTTGTTCAGGTTGTTGCCTAGAGCTGTTGTAGAAAAAACTTAGAAGCACAACTTACTTGACAGATGTGCAGAAATCAGTCAGGTTAATAGTGATGGATTATTAAGTTTCTTAGATGTGTTCACAGAACATTTAAATGGGCATTTAGAAATACCTTTTCATAATAGGAAGCTTTATAACATTCTTATTTGTTTTGATACACTTTTTACCTCTGTGAAATTACGCTCTTCCAGATTTGGAGAATGAAAAACAACAGCAAAGATGTGCATATTTACCATATGCCATATTTGCAATTTATCACATTTTTAAGCTGCCAAGGTGTCAATCTTCTACATCTGCTTTGTTTTGAAACACATTGCTTGCTTATAACCTTTCTGTATGTCAACAACTTACTGTTAAATCTTACCTTGCAGGCACAGAAGCGCAAAATGGATGGCACTCCTGATGGGCGTGGGAGAAAAAAGAAGCTAAAGCTGTGAATGCAGAATTTTTTTAATCTCTAAATTTAAGAAGTAGTTCTTTAATTTACGGGTCTTCATAAGATGTACTGTATAATGCTTAACTGTTTTAAAGAACATTGGGTTCATCTGTTTATTGAACTAGAACATAGTACTTAATTGTAGTTTCACTTTTTTAAATGCAACAGCTGTGCTGAATTTTTTTTACCATTAACACTTGAAGTAATAAATTGTCTTCATTTATTAATAAGGCTTCTTGCAACCTTTTTTTAAATTAATGTTTCCACTTCAGTACATACTTATTTAGTCATCCCCCAGTTTGTATCCTCTTAGGGCGTTGTGAACATTATGATAAATAGAACTGTTTAAGTGGTGTTTTCTTGGTACAAGCCACCACTCAAACTCTATTTCTGGAAATTTTGTGGCTCTGACTTTACTGAACTTACTGTACCAGTATGTTCAGTTCCTTGAAATTTGTGGAAAGGATGGTTATTTACTTTTAGAATAATGATTGGAACAAAACTGTTAACACTTTCTGCTTAAAATCTGAGCCAGAAGAAAGGTTGGTGAGTTGTGCTGAGGTCTGCACTTCGTTAGAATGGCCTAAGAATGGCATAATTGGGTCTTTTGGCAAATGACCATGAAGTCAGAGCAAGGAAACGTGACAGAACAAGGAAACAACCCCTTCTCTCACACACTTAGCTGTGGTAAATGCAGAGATAGTTGTGCCTGGAGTGAAAGGAGCTGGTGCTGACTCCAGCTGTGCACAGCTGTAGTTTGCAACTCTCACTCTGCCCTGAGCCAGTCAAACAGTACCATGCATGAGTGATCCCTACATTGTCCCTTCCTGGTGCTGTATCTGGCATCTGCTGACTGAGATGCCATCATCTAATGTAGCATAATTTTGGAATCTACTAGGAAAACAAACAAACCAAAACGGAGCAAATGCTCATAAGCTCTGCTCAGTTTTGGCCTGGTAAGAACACAAATCTAAAAGGCAGCAGCTTTGTGTAAACAGAAACAATGAAAAGTCAGTTTTGCTGAGGAGTCCCAGATCCAGCACAGTTCTTAATGGCACAGGACATGAGTTTGTCTGTGACTGGTTTGCAAACACCTGCTGAGAACCCCACTTTGCTCTTCAAGAAGTCCAACAACATGATAATATGTAGCAGTGTTAACAGCCAGGCCACAGCATGTCACACATCGAATTGTCCCGGCAATGACTTAACAGCATACCCTAAAAAAACGTAACTAAACATAACAAAAAAATGACTAAACAGCATACCCTAAAAAAACCATAACTAAACAGCATACCCTAATTGTCCCAGCTGACTAAACAGCATACCCTAAAAAAAAATGCTTTAATGCTGAAGTCTTCTTTTAAAAGCATCCATTTTCACCAAAAAACCCCCCAACCAAATACCATCAAAAAACCCCAAAAGAAACCATAAGCACTTGCTTTAAATTAGTCTAAATAAAAACTTTAAGAGCAAACAGAAGGGAAAGATTTATTAAGCAGCACTTCATTTGTAATGATTGTCATGTGTCCACATGCCGTAACTGATAAGGATCTAAAAATGCCTGCTACCACTCCATGCATGCTTTGTTTGCATACCAAGATCTTGAATCCGGGTGAGGCAGCCAGGCACCCATCCCAGACATCCATCCATATTCCTGGTGGTCTGGCTATACTTGGGCACTGCCCAGGGCAGAGGAACACCTCAGTGTTGCAGCTGAAGGAGTCACAGAGATTCTGAACTGGATCCACCCATCGATTTCAGATCCTGGTAAAGCAGATTAATACCTTTAAGATTACGCCAGACAATCTAAAATTATTAAATCGAGTTGTTACCAAGCTGTTCTCAAAAACTCTCAGGAGAGGAATTACCTAACTTTAAGTGTATTTATTTTTGTATGTGAAGACAGTGTGTTCCATGACTATCACTACTGGTTTATCATGGCTTTTAGTCTTATTTTCTGTTACAATTCATCCTGAATTGTGGCTCTTACAGTGCGGCTCTTTTTAAGCAAGTTCTCCCTTCTCTTCACTAGAGGGCAGCCCACAACCACATATAAGCAACTACCAGCCTGGTAACATTACAGGAAGCAAAATAAAGTTCTTGACAGGACAGCTGAGTTTTAGACTGATAAATCAGGGACCAATTAAAACCAAAATTATTTGTGGTCCAATACTGCTGTTACCAGAAGTTTCCCTGGAACCTGATTACAGCTCCCATCAGTGAGTGAGTTCAGAGGTTGTGAGCACCTGCCCTGGGCCAGAACTGAGAGCAAGATCAAGAATGATTCTCAGTTTTAGATGAGTTATTCTGCATCCAGTCTGCAATTGAGAATAGCTGCATGACCAAGTCAAGGAGCCTCGGTGTACAAGTGTTTGGTTCATGTACTTCTGACTGGAATAACCTAAGTAATGGAGTTTGCTTTCAGGAAAATAATTTACTAAAACAGTAGTTATTTTGTATTCCTCAAAGGAAAACTTAAGGAAAACAAAAGAGAAAAGTGTAATGCTATTTAAAGTGTACAAAGACAACAAAATTTAAGTTGCAGTTTTCTTGTTTGACAAAATTAACTCTTTAGAGAAGTATTAGCTTTTTAGAAGTATTCTGTACAATTCTTATATGATCTGTTTTCACACAAAAAAGGTAACCAAAAAACAACTGGTCTTGAAGCCATAAGCTGCCAGCTCATTAATTATCTTTTTTTTTTTCCCAGCAAAATTAGGCCTTATGGTCCAAGCAGTATGCTTTATCATAAAAGATTATAATGTCTAATTTCAGAAAATTTTCATTGCTTACAGGTAATGGAAGGGGTGTAGACAAGAAATAGACAAGAAAAAAGTTGCTCACATCAAGAAATAAAACTCTGTCCTCCACTTGTCTGCTTATTTTTCCCAAAATTTGCAAAAAAAGAGTACTCTAGAAGCCTCTGCTTACTGAAAGAGACAATTTAATAAAACGGAAAATTGCTGAGCAACTTGTACTATGCACAATACTAATGTAAATTTCAACACCTGTTTAATGTCTCAGTAATTCTTCACCAATTTCTTAATTCAGAAGTGGGAAAAGGCTGGAGCAGCAGGTATTTAAGTTAATATATTTAAGTTAATATATTTTCTGGAGTTTTTAAGAGATGCACTAAGTGCATCCTAAAGAATCCATTATTTATGTTGAGAATTTAGTACTTTTAGTCTAAAAATAACAAGGAGGAAAATTTTTTTCCATAAAGCTGTAAAATCTCTCAGCTTCCTATTCTGTAATTTGTAGGAGGAATATGAAGGGGCAATTACTAGGAAAAAGAAGCATTCACATTACGTACTTTACATTTGCATTTTTCAGAGAAACAACACTGACAACAAACTGTATCTTAAAAACAGTCCAATATGAAATTAGAAGCTTGCCAGTTCTGCAATTATGACCATAGAATCACAGAATGGTTCAGGTTGGGAGGGACCTTAAAGATCATCTCATTCCAACCCCCCTGCATGGGCAGGGACACCTCCCACTAGACCAGGTTGCTCAGAGCCCCATCCAGCCAGGCCTTGAACACTGCCAGGGATGGGACATCCACACCTTCTCTGAGCAACCTCTTCCAGTGCCTCATCATCCTCACAAGTAAAGAATTTCATCCTAATACCTAATCCAAACCTTTTCTCTTTCACTCTGAAGTCGTTTCCCCTTGTTCTGTCATGCTCTTCCGAATAGCCCCTCTCCATGTTTTTCTCTTGTCAAAAAATATTTCGTAAAATCCTTGAGTTTCATAAGAGACAGACACTTCTTTTTAGTGTTTTCCTAAAATTACTTCCCTGGTTTACTGCTTTCTTGGTTTTATTACTCCTAAGCAAGAGCTGATGTCATGCCAAGTGTTGTAAGACCTGGAGAAAAAGGATTACATTACTGCAAGTAGGTAAAAGCCGGCCATATGCTTGGCACTTGAATCCTGATAGTACAAAGAATCAATTTTCTTTCTGTAACCCTTAGAGACAGTATGAATATATATCTACCAGTACTAAACTATTAAAGTATAGTATATCAATAATCCAAATGACAGGACATTTCATTTTCTTTGATGAAAAGTCCACCCCACCAGCATCTCAAACTTTTGTTTAGTTTGGGTGGTTGGCACTGTTCCTATCAATACCTTCAAGTGAAATTATGTTTCTTTACAACAGCTGTCCTGTGAACGCAAGCATACTTGCAGTTGGCTTTGATTTGCTGGATGGCTAAAATTTACTCAAAGGCATAAGAAAGACAGAAAGCAGTTCAGGGGAATAAACAGTGAAGAAGATAAAAGGAGTGAAAAGTTGGAGAAGCACAAAAGGGAGAAACAACAAAACCCATCATGTCAGAAAAAGAAAGTAGAAACCTGTATGAGAGGGAAACAGTAGAAACTGCTAAAAAAATTTAAAGGGAAGATGAGAGAGAGTAGAAAATTAATTAATTTCTAAGTTGAGCTAAAAAATTAAGGCTTGGTAAAGTAAAAATGGGTCCTCATCCCCCAACAACTATAAAAACTTCAATGACTATTAGCAAGAAAGCAGGTCAGGAAATGTATGTCTGCTGGGATCTAGGCTGTTTTTGTCTTTATTTTGAAGGAAATCACACTTCTCTGAAGAAAAAGAAAAACCCAAAACCCTCCAAGTCCTGTGCTCACCTTTCAGTTGACTTTGATGGGCTTTGCATCAATTAATTATACAAGATATCTAGAGTCAAGTTCAAAGAACAGTTAAACACAAAGTTTTATTTGCTCAAGTAGTTTCACTGTGCCTCAAACACACCCAGCTGAGCAGCTTCCTTACTACAGTCTTATTCCCTCATCTTCCCCCACAATCCACTGTATTTCAATATGAAAACAAGTGATGAGTAATGGTCATAAGATGGTCAATAAAACATGGATGCTTGATATCGGTGAGAGATTCTGGAATCTTGACTTATCACCATGCTAGTCCAGTGTTACAGCAGCAGAAATACAACTAAAAGATTAAAGCTGCCCATTTTTCCTCTACATTGTACATCTCTTTCATTAATACTCCTGATCCCAAATGAGGCTCAAGAATGTTTCTGCTTGACATTCACATAGAAGTATAAGGAATTCATAGCTAGGAGACAGTCCAAACCTGGTTGCTGCACAGCAGACATAGCTGGCTCCTCAAGTTCTATGTATGATTCACTTAAAAAAAAAAAAAAAAAAAAAAAAAAAAANAAAAAAAAAAAAAAAAAAAAAA
Organism: Promerops cafer; assembly: GCA_013398275.1. Classification (NCBI taxonomy): domain Eukaryota; kingdom Metazoa; phylum Chordata; class Aves; order Passeriformes; family Nectariniidae; genus Promerops; species Promerops cafer. The sequence continues at coordinate 544,687 of VZSE01010904.1, forward strand.
AAAAGCAGCAAACAAACAGAAGAATGCAGATATAGTGGCTCCAGAGGGTTTTTAAGGTGGAAGAGGAAGTCTCCACCTGTTCCATTAAAAAATAAATCATCATTTTGCACTAGTTTCCCACGCATCACATTCCAAAGGCTGCTAGCATTAAGATCATGTGGATAGATGACAAGCATGCAAACTACTGACATCTATTATAATTCATGGGTCACATCAGCTCCTAGTTGAATCATTCTCTAGGTTCTTCATCACTGATACTCCCCACAATCACCAGGGTGAATATACACACATCCCTTGTGATTCAGCTACAGAGAATATGTAAGTATGAATGTTTAGTCATAAACTGAAATCAGATAGCAAGGGTTTGAATAATAGAAGATATTTTCCCACTGTAGGGAAGTTATTTGAAGTATACCGTAGCTGTACTTGCAGGATGTGAAGGAGATCAAGTATAAGAATTTGGTTTCTTCTTTCCGAGCTTTCCACATATATGTTAGCATCAACAAAAGCTGATTTATATAGAAATTATTTTGTTCCAGGAGTCTAACCAAGAAAAGTTTGAGAGTTACTAGCTAGAATCCAGCTATGTCAGTTCATCTTCAAAATAACATGGGATAAAGCAAATGATCCCACTTCATGAGGGGAAGCCACTCAGCTAGCTGGAAAGAACAGGAGATTTCTCCATGAAAGACTTTCAGGTTTCTTCTCTGCCCACAGCCCTGTAACCTCACTGCACTGTGCCATAGGGAACATCCCAAGGAGACTGGGAAATGCACTGGATTTACGGAAAAGGCAGACAATGGGCATGTTCTGTGTCACATACACTTCCCGATGGCTGCCAAGGCACACTGGGCTGCAGGAACAGGCTGTGTCCCAGGCAGGATTTGGAGTCACCCAGGTGCCCTCAGTGCCAGGCTGGCAGGGTTCCAGGCCCACAGCAGCTGCTCCCAGCCCCTTCCCCGGCAGCCCTCCTGGCTCCATGGTGGCCACAGGCCTTGCCCAGAGCCAGACGCCGCTGGCAGCTTTCCCCCTTTGGCCACGCACAATTCCCTCACCCTGCGTGCCACCAGCAGCAACCGGGCTGCCCGCCTGACCCCTGCGCACCACCAGCCTCTTCCCGGGCACCTTTGAACTCCGTTCTACCCAAAAGGATGGCAGCAGCCCCTGCCCTCGTGCTGAGGGATGCGGCAGGAAGCTCTTGGCAAAGCCGCTCGGCCCTTCTGAGCCCGGGGGCCACAGCTGCCCTCAGGCTGCGAGGGAGAACAGCAGCAGCCTCTTGCAGCGGCTGCAACCTCCTGCAGGTGCCTCCCGAGCCTCCTTTGCTCCAGGCTGAACACACCCAGCTCCCTCAGCTGCCCCTCATCGCACCTGTGCTCCAGACTCTGCACCAGCTCCAGTGCCCATCTCTGGACACACCCCAGCCTCGTAATGTGGTCCCAAACCTGAGCCCATGATTCCAGATGCACCCTCAGCAGTGCTGAGTACAGGGACATTGGTCCCAAATAATAGAATATTCTGAGCTGAAAGGGACCCACAAGGATTGATCCTAAAGTATGCCCAAAAATTGTCCCAGTGGTGTTCAAATGTTGGGAGCAGCAGAAGAAAGGAAGACATTTTTTATATCACAGCATCAAACAACCTGAATTAATCAAATTAAATGAAGAAACAGGTTATGATGGAATAAACCTAATTTATTTACATATTGCTTTCCATCATTTTAAAACTTGGCTTTATGTGATTGATTTTTAGCCTTTGTCACTTTCCTTTTCTTGAGTAGAAATGAAATAGTTCCTTTAAAAATAAGACCAAGATGTACCCACCACTGGCCGTGATGGAGACCGACAATGATGACAATAATGCCTCTGGGATAAAATAGTCAAGAAGAAAAAGAAAAAAAAAAAAAAACAATGGCCCAAACTGCAGCCAGAGAAGAGACCACAGCGCCAAGAGAGAGTCTCAGGAAAATTGCCGGTGGGGATGGATATGAGGAGGCCAAGAAGCAGGGGCAGGGCAACAGCAGCAATTCCTCACAGCAGCCCTGCGAGCCAAAGGAGCCTCCTCACAAGAGCCAAGCGGCCAGAGCTCCTCAGGACACTCATCTGCCCACAAAATGCAACAGCCAGAAGTCTCCTGTGCACACCAAGGAGACCTTTTATTTAAGTACTGTGAGGCCAGTAAGAGAATCCCTTAAGTCTTGTAAATCCAGCATTCGGCATGGGGAAATGAGACACAGGAGTTTATGTGCTTTAAAACAAAACTGTACATTTAAAGAGGATGAAGTAGAAAATTTTGTAATAAAACCAAAGAAATGTGAAGTGAAATGAAAGCTCTGCTTTTGTTTCCAGAGACTGCAGAAGTTCATATGGAGCGATGGGGTTTGGTAGGAAAGAGGCTGGGCAATAGGTATCGTGTCTCTGCTCAGGACCTTTCCCACTTAAAGTCCCTGAGGGCTCCCTCAGCGGCTCTTTTTCAGCTGCTGGGCAGGGCAGGGGGCTCCGTGGCACAGGGCCGTGCTGGCCCCCGCCTTGGGGACAGCCCGTCTGCTGCTGTCGGGCAGGGCTGGCTTCCCGCAGTGCAGCAGGGGGTGCGGGAGGGCTCCAGCAGGGTTCCGTGCCCTCTGACCCCGTGGCACCTGGATACCGCCCGGCCGCGCCCTGGACACTCCATTGGCACCCGGGCCCTGCCAACGGCAGAACCGTCCTTGGACAGCGCCCCGCGGGCTGCAGCAGCACGGAGCGAGCGCAGCAGCTCCGTTTGGGGAGCATCGCTTGGCCAGAAAGCCTGTTCGCAGCGCGTTGACTGCCTTTGGGGAGCCATTCCTCACCCTCAAGACCGGCTTGTGCCAGGTAATTCTGTGCTTGGCTGCCAGGGGGCAAACAGGCCAGGCACGGCTGTCTCTGCTGCCTTCCAGCACTGGGCACCAACGGGAACAGCTTCAAACCCAGGCTCTTGCTCCTGCCTCTGCAAGCTGACAGCACTTTGCTGGGAAAGGGTCACTGACCAGGGAAATTGCCTTTAAGGCCTTCTTTATGCAAATATTTAGCATTATTATTCTCCAGCTTGCAGTGGCACAAATTACTTTCAAGTGGACAGGGCAAGGTTGCAGGAGGGCTTGCTGCTGATGCAGCTTGAATCTTAAGTGTCTCTGAGGAGCAGGAGAGGCAGGCAACCCCTGGGAAAGGAGGGTGACATGGGAAGCACAAAGGCCCCTTGGTTCTGCCCCATGTGCTGCCAAAAGGTGCCAGCACTGAGAAGGAGAGGCTTGAGGGCAGACCCAGCAGATGTGTGGCAGGGGGAGCTCTAGGCTTTTTCTGGGCTGTGCCTGCAGCAGGTGCTCCAGCTGGGGCCTGGGATTGCCCCGTTGGAAGTGGGAGCAGCTGCCAGGGGCTGCTCTTACAGTTGAACTGTTGCAGCCAGGGACTGCAGAGGGAGGTGGCAGAGCCTGTGTGGAAACACCCACATGCCCAAGTGAAGCCAAAGCTATTGATTTATTAATTTTCCAGTTTTAAGGCTCAAGGCCGTTTTAATTACAATGGCCCTATATATATATATATATATATATATATTGATTTGTGTATCATACGTATATAAGAACAATGGCCACCAGAATATTTGAATCATTCAAGGCCAGGTTGGACAGGTCTTTGAGAAACCTCATCTAGTGAAAGGTGTCCCTGCCCATGGCAGGGGAGTGGAAGTGGGGGAGATCTAAGGCCCCTTCCAACCTAAAACATTCTATGCTTCTATGATTTTATGGGGCTGTGGTTCTATGAATCTGGTGTGTTCTCTGACTGTATGTCAACTTGTAACTTCAAATACCTCAGCATATGCAAAACACCAAGCTTTGCCCATAAAAATATAATGGGAAGCTTAGTGATAGCAACATTTCATGGAAAAACTCTTGAGATGGGTATATAAGTTTTAAGTTTCCAAGCAGCTTCCAAGCTTTCTTGTTTCATTAGAGCATCTCTTGCCTGTGGCTGGATAGAGAAGGCAGAAATAAGAGCAATCAAATATGTCCTGCTAAGGGATATAGAAATGAGTCTGGCCAAATACAGCACAGTCAAAAGCTTGTAAGAGATCCCATCAGGGTCATTTGTGTACCTGCTGTCCTCTCCACAGAGAGGAAAGCTTGTGTTCAGAAGCACAGCTAGGTTGCAAGAACATTTGTGCCTCGTGGGAATAGTGTCAGGTTATCACTGCACGCGCAACCTCAAATCCATGGGGCATCAGTGAGGTTGAAAACATGGCCCTGTCAAGGGCATTTGCAAAATGTTTTGACTGTTTAGTGAAATCTAGCTTTCCCAGCTGGCCACTTGTGTGCTTTGTGGCCATGTTAAGGATAAGCTGGTGATAGAGCAGGCTTCCCTGCCACGCTGTTTATTCAGAAGCGTGCGTGCATCTCTCAGTGCCCAACTTATGCCAACGCCACGTCCATTCAACAGAAGTAGGAAGAAAGTTGGAATGACTTCTCCCTGTATGCACTTCCTACTTGTCCCGCCTTTGTTTATCTTTAAATTCAAGTGGGTTCCTTGTTCTTTCAAGGCAGCTTAGTTCTCAGCCAACATCATGGTTTTCATGATTGTGAAGAGGGAACAAAGATGCAGTGTTTGTTTGCTTCCAGATGTGTCATCTGAGCTTAGTGGGAGTGTCTATTCTTAGGCATCCCAGCTGCAGGGGGAGGCGAGGGTTCTGACAGGATTCCCATCCGTAGTGGCCGGTGTCTCTCTGTGGCTTGAAAAATGGTTCCCTGCTGGTCCCTTCCCTGGTGTTAAAGCCATGGCCTCGACCTCAGCTGCTTCACGTCTTCCCCCAAGTGTCTGTGCTTCTGTTTCATACCAGTTGTCCTAAGTGGGGTGGTTCACTAGACTTCACAGAATCCTGTAGCCTCCTCCCCAGCAAGAAATCATTCCACTCCCTCCGGAGTGTGAGATGCTGCAACTGAATGTCAAAAATTGAAACGTAAATGTTTTCAGTCCTATTTCTGCCTTTTTGAGATTTTTTTGCCACTGCTCAGGGAATCTTGTTACCTTTTCATATAGAACTGTCCTTTTAGGACTTTTTTTTCTCCTTTTCTTTCCTTCCCCTTTCCACAAATGCTGCCATTCATGTGAGGCCCATTTGGTTGTCTAAAGGCAGGGTTCTTAGGGCACTTTTGTTCTGAAAATTGAACCAAATATCCTGGAGCCTGTAGCAGTGGCCTGGTTTGTCATGCTCTTGGCCTAATCTGGAGTTAAGAGCTCACCTGAAAGGCAGCATCACTGCTGGCAGAAGGGGAAAATGGATCTCTTGGTTTTCCCATTCTCAGCTACATGTAATCCCCATGTTTGGATCGTTTGTTTTGGAGTACTGCAGTGACTCCCTGTCAGACACTCCAGCCTCTGAGTGTAGGAAGTCCCTGGAGATCTTGACCCCTGCTTTAGGCTTGTCCTCGTGCAGATGCCAGGGGGCAAACAGGCAGATGGTGAATATCTGTTTGTTCTCTTCCAGAGAGAAGTGAGGCTTCGTAATGGAACCGACAGACAACCAGAACAGCGACGATAGGTAGGAATTAATTTGCTGTAATCTTGGCTTCCCAAGTGCTGTGATGAATGTTGAGATTGTTTAGAAAAAGAATCCCTCTTTCAATGCAAGAATAAGAATCCATGATTGGGGTAATTAAAGAAGGGATTGTCCTGTCAGTAAGAGTGGCTTCAAAGCACGTTGATATTTTCAGAGCTTCTGTTACAGACCCAGGTCTGGATGATGGTGTGGGTCAGGACAGGTTCTCTGCTGACCATTCTGAAGCCAGTCTCTTATTACTGGAGCCAGGGCACTCCCTTCTGCAGTTTGGGTTGCTTTGGTCCTGTAAGTATTTTCCTGTTTCAGTCTGTAGCAAAGGACAACTTCTGGTTTTTGGGGTGGGGTCTACTAGTGCAAGTTTTTACTTCTTGTAGTACATGTTTGGAGATGATGAGGACTGAGCTGATGTTTCAGGGCAGACATTCCGTTTCATCTGTTGCTTTGAAAAGTCAGTGTTTGGGTTTTCCTGGTGGCACATCAAGTGTAGAGCAGCTGGAGCAAGTACAGCACTATTTTTAACTCTCCAGTCAGTCCTGAGGTGTTTTCCCCCTGGAGATGGAGGGGCTGGGACTGTGGATTCTCCCTGCTCCAAGGCTCCCAGGTGCTGGGTGTGTTGGTGCTAAGCCTGGACGTGCAGTTCCCAAGGTTTCCAAAGTTGCCTGACCTTAAGGGAACTGTGCACGGTTATGAGTGGCAGCAGAGCTCAGGTTTGCAAAGGCTTTGAAGAGCTTCTTGACAAACACCTTCAATGGCCAGGTCAGAGGTGGGCAGCAGTGGTGTCTCCAGGGCTGTAGAGACTGGGAGAACTACAGGCTTATCTTAAAAGATTGGGCATTTCAGTAGACAGCAGACTCATCTACTCTGCATTAGGAATGCCATCTAGTGCAAAAACTTGATTTATTGTAAATAATGGCCCCTCGGTATGAGATGAGGCAGCTGTGCCTCGGCTCTAGGGATGATTAAACTTTCAAGAGATGATTATTGGTGTGGTATTGGAGCAAGTGTCACTGCTGGGGTAGACAAGGCTCTCCCCTTGCAACCTGAGGAACTGGGGAAGTTGGATGGGAGAAGAATAATCTAGGAATTGTATGTAGAGAGTAGACTGTGCAGTAGAGTAGAAATAGATACCTGCATCCACTGTGCCTGCATGCTTTTCCTTACACAATGTCAATAAATATCGGAGTCAGAGTTTCCCTCATTTTCACAGACCAGGGACAGTTTAAAGAATCTGTTTTTCCATGATGGAACACATGTTTATTGGTGTTTTGATGTGGGGCTGGTGGAATTGAGTACACGCATATGTGGCTAAGGAGGAACAGGGGGATTTGACATGCTGTTTCCTGAATGTCTGAGATCTCCTTTCTAATTACATTTATGGGGTTGCTTTAAATGCAGCTACATGACACAGTTCAATGTTTGAAAGTGACAACAACCTCAAGACAGAGGATTCTCTTTCAGTCAGAAGTAGCAGTCCCTGAGAAGGATGTGTGCTGTCCCCT
>VZSE01010905.1:15332-41154 GCA_013398275.1 Promerops cafer
ACGGCCGCGCGTGCGCCCGCCCGCGCCACCGCCCAATCAGCGCCCGCCGCGCGGGGGCTGCCGGGAAGCACCGGGGAGACGCGGCAACCGCGGCGGGAGGCGCTGAGGGGACTACAGCTCCCGGCATGCTCCGCGAGAGAGCGGCCTCAGGAACTACAGCTCCCGGCACGCTCAGCGCGGGGGCCGCCATAGGAACTACAGCTCCCGGCCTGCTCTGCAGGCTTGGAAGGAGAGGAGGAGGAGGAGGAGGAGGAGGAGGAAGAGCAGGAGGGAGGAACGGGGAAGGAAACTGCATCCTACCACTACCGCCAGGCACCGGGCTGGGGAAGCAGAGAAACTGCGGCCTACAACCCCCGGCATGCCTGGCGCACGGCTGCCCTGGGGACAACGATTCCCGCCCTGCTCCTCTGGAGGCGGGGAAAAGCAGACGAGGAGGAGGAAAAGGGAGAACCGTGGCCTACATCTCCCAGCACGCCCTACGCACGGCCGCCCTGGAGACTACAACTCCCAGCACGCCCCGCGCGGCTCCGCTGTTACCGGGCACCGGGGCCCCCCCCAAGGTCACCGAGCCCGCCCAGCCCCGGCCCGAGCAGCCCCCGGCTCCCCCATCACACCAGAGCCGGGCACCTGCACAGGTGGAGTTTATTTGTTCCACAGCAAGGGCTCGGCTCCCCCCGCGCCCAGAACCGGCTCTTTGCTCCTCTGCTTTTACCGAAATAGCGGCAAAGTCGCTCAAAAAGCGCCGAGGGGGCTCAGGGAGCTCCGTGTTCACCCACGGGGGCTGGGAGGGAGCAGGAGGACACCCCTGAGCCCGGGGGTTTCCAGGTGTGCCTGCCTCACAGTGCTTATTTACAGCAATTACAGAAATTTCATATATAGTTTTTCTCTGCGGCCCAATTAGACAAATATCTCCCTATCTATAATATAAAAAATACAGAGATTTGCCTGTTTTGGAAGTAAAATGTGCATTATCTGACTGTGAGCAGGAGGTAAACCTGAAAACCTGGTGCTGTTGGAGCTCCCATCACCGCAGGCACGTGGAGCCAAATCTTCCTCCACCCCAAACCACCCCAAGGCAGGAAAAACCCAGAATTCAGCCCGTGTTTCTCATGGCAAATAAAGTATTTCAAGTAAAGATGAAGGTGGGTTTCAGCATTTCAGAGCTCTGAGATCAGTCAGTACAATGCAAACCAAACCTGTGCAACAGCAGCTGTGCTTCCTGCTCCAAAAAAAATCCACCCCAGTTCCCATCTTTGGGCTCTTGTTGCTTTTTTTTGTTTTGTTTTTAATCCTTGGAAAAACCACTAGCAGTTCTTCAAAAAAACAAACAAAAAGAAATCTAGACCAAGGGAAGCAGCAGGAAAAAAACAAAAAACTTCCCAGCAGTGAGAGAACTTCTCATTTTTCTGTCCATTTTCAGTATTTTTCATCAGGGAACTGGTCCTGGGTTCACCAGGACTGTCCACCTGAAGGAGGAAGGCCAGGGCTAAACTTTGCTCTTGGCATATTAAAGAGTCTTTAATAAAGAGTAACATGTGCAAAAAAAAAAAAAAAAAAAAAAAAAAAANAAAAAAAAAAAAAAAAAAAAAAAAAAAGGAAAAACAAAAAGAAAAACAAAAAGAAAAAGAAAATTTAAATAGATCAACCCACGTTTTGCAGAATTACTGTGGCCACAACAGCTCCCTCCTCCTCTCGTGTCCTCACCCAACCCAAGGCTGGAGTACCCGAGGTAAAAACTGCACTGGGGAGACACCACCACAGAAAGAAGCCACCAAGAGGTGCCACCTGTCACCTCTGTGTCCTTCCTGCCTCCAAAGACAAGGTGAGCAGCAGCCCAAAGACACCAGGAGCAGAAATTCCCCTTCTCTCCGGGAGGAGCGAGCGCTGCTTGTATTTGTAGAGTTTTCCTAAAGAGGTGGAGTGGGTATCCAGCCTTCCCAGCCAGGACCAGCAGCTGCTCTCCCAAACTTTCCAGAAAGTCTGTGGTGGTTTTTTTGGGGTTGTTTGGTTGGTTTTTTTGGAGGGTTTCCCCCAGGATTATAGCTGGAATCCTTCCATGGGAGCCTCGGGTTGCTGGAAGATGTATTGCTGCTGGTTCTCGTCCACCTGGGGAGCCACGGCCGCGTCGTCCTCCACCCCAAAGTAGTGCTCAATCAAATCAAAGGCTTTCTGGTAGATCTCCTGGTTCTCGTGGCTCTGCAGGAATTCTATCTTATCCAAACCTTTGGAGGGAAAAGAAAGAAAAAAGTGGAATGGGATGAAACAAAGAAATCTGCTCTCCGTCCTTGAAAGAATTCTGGGAGCAGAACTGGCAGCCAAAGCTGGCCCTGGATCTCATCCCTGCCAGGCAGGTTTAGCTCATCCAGATGTGCTCCCAGCTACAGGCTAACCCCAGATGCCACTGGAATGAAAATGTGGTAGCTGCAGGGGGTAGGGAGGAGCAGGGCCTGTCCCAGGAGCCTCCAGCTCTCACTGCCCCAGTTAAATCCACTGCTGCACAGAAAGCATCCCTGCACAAGGCACCCTCAGGAATTCCAGGAATTATCCTTCCAGGGAGAATCAGGACACTCAGAGTAATGAGAGGGCAAAGCAGACACTGCCAGCTCACAGGGAGTTTCAGACCAAAATAGGAACTTGTTCCTCCTCAAAGCATCCAGAGCAGGACCAAAAGGAAAAAAAAGAAATCCATCAGCACCAAATTAAGTCACTCCAGGGAAAAGCAAAGTCTCCCTGGATTTCCAGTGTATAACTGTCAGAGCAATTTTAGACCCAGAACTGTCACTTTTTCCTTAGCTCAGCTCATTTCTGGTTAATATTCCCACCTGGAGAGAGCCACCATTTTCAGCTTGGACTCCAGGTCAGAGTTTTTACATCCAAGTATTTTCTTATCACCCACTAAGTGAGTTTGAAAACATTTTGGAACAAATACTGGCTATTTTGGAATTTAATAAACCCTTCAACAGAGCAGAAAAGCAAGCAAGAGACCCCTGCAGTGCCCAAAGCCCCACTTACCATAGGCCTCCTCGATCAGGCTGCAGTAGGGGTTGATCCCAGTCCCACTCTGGTTGGCCTCCTGCTCTCCCAGCCTCAGGATGTTTTCCAGCCCATTCAATGCCACCAGAACAATCTTGGAGTCCATGACAGTCAGCAGGTCACACAGAGGTTTGATGCACCCCAAATTCACCAGGTACCTGCAGAGAGAGAGCAGCACCAACGTCACTGAGAGTTCAGGAGCTGGGGAGCATCACCTTTGCTCCACTGGAAAGCACAGGAGATGAGTCCAACTGAAATTTACCTTCAAATAGACATTTACTGCTCTGCAAGGTTAATTCTGATCCATTTATTTGCATTTGTACGCAGCCCTGTTTTCAAAATTCTCTTTTTTTTTTTGTAAGGAAAGGAGCCACTTTTGATATCCAGGTGCTGCTCAAATTAAGTCCACACTGGAATTTAATCTGTCATTAAGTCTGGACATTTAGCCTAAACTATCCAGAGAGAGCTGGAAAAGTCTGGGATTAGATGATCCCCATCCAGAAGGAAATGACAAAATTCCAACCCAGCTCTGCCTATCCCAGTTACTGTCCAGAACCTCTCCCAATTCCCCCTCTGCCTGGAAATTCCCCAGGAGGCAGAGCAGCCAGGAATCCAGGCAGGAGACCCTCAGGGATACCTGATCTGCTCAGGAGTGCCTCCCGAGGTGGCGTTGGTGATGGCCCAGGCCGCCTCCTTCCTCGTGCGGAATTCTGCTTTCTGCAGGATTTCGATCAGCACCGGGAAAATGTTGGCATCTATCACTGCCTGGCAAGAGAGGGCAGGGACAGGGGTTGGCACTGGCAGCTCTTCCCAAAAGGCTTCCCAGCACCTGAAAGAGACCTCCACCTCCACATCTCGGTGTGAAGAACTTCCCAAGCTGCGCCCTGAAGTGATTGCTGTTGTTTATTCCTCAGTTTAATCCTATTAAAGGCAGATATTCCATCAGCAGCACAGCAGACAATGCCTGGAACTGCATCAATGCTGTGGGAATGCTGAAAGCTCTGCTCTGCTTCCCCATGTAGGTCAGGAAAAGGATAATTCAACCTCAGTGAGCTCCAGCTCTTCAAAGGGATGGAGGATGGAGAAATAGGGGCTGTATCTCCTCTAATTCCAGTGATCCAACCTGTGGGACTCAGCCCATGTTTCAATTTTCATTCCCATTTTTCAGCTCGTTTGGCAGAGGCAGATTTGCAAACGACTGCAGAGTAAGAGATGTGAACCAATGCAGCCTCTGAGGGTCAGGGCAAGGAAAAAGCTGCAAATCCTGAATGCTGAGCTTGGGATCTGGGATCACTGCAGCAGGCTGGAGAAGACTGTACCTGGATTTGTGCTCTGTTCCCTGCTGTGATGTTGGATATGGTCCAGCACGCCTCTTTCCTGATGGATTCCTTGGGACTGCTCAATAAATGGAGGAGGCAAGGCAGGGCTGAGCAGTTTAGAATCACCTTTGGGGGAAAGGAAGCACAGGTGAGACCACCAGTGGCAGGCACTGCATTCCCTGCAGGACATTTTCCTCCTCTCACCTGGGTCTGGATGTCATCCCCTGTCACGATGTTGCCAACTGCCCGCAGAGCTGGAGAGGCCACTTTGTAATCGTTGTGCCTGCAGCAAAGTGGTGCAAAGACAAACCCAGCTCCATCAGATCACTGGGGTACTCACCAAGCTCCCTCCCCATCACCCCACCTGCACGATCTCCTTAGGACTCCATCCCCTGCCATACAGAACACAGGGGCAGCTGAGCATATTGCCACTGAAAACAAAGCTGCAACACAGTTTGATCCTTTGCATCCCGGCCCCATCCCCTTTTCCATACAGATTTTGGAGAAACAAAGCCAAGCTGATTTTTTCCTAGCCACTGTTCTTTGATTTGCCTCATAACCAGGCTTCCATTTGAAGTCTGAGAGCACACAGCACTCTGCAATCATTAAGGAAATCTGGGAAAGGAGAAAGTTCTTCCCAGTTGTCTGTGTAGTTGGCCCACACTCAAAAACTGGTGGAATTTCAGAAATTTATAGGGATAATGTTTGTTCTATCAATGAATTTCTAATTTTTGGGGCAGATGTTGAGACCAACACAGGTTGGTCTCAACACAGGTCTTTTCATAGTGTAGAGTAGAACAGGAAAATCTTCAGCTCAGGAAGCCAAGCCAGCAGATCCCAGCTGTGAACCTGCTCCAGATGCTCCCACATCACCCCAGGTGAGCTCGGGTGCCTGGACCCCGCGTGCACGGCAGGTTTGGAGCGCTCTGGTGGGATTTAGGTGGGTTCTCACTCACTCTCCTGACAGATACTCACATTAAGAGCTCCACCAGCCTCCTGCACACCCCTGAGTCCACCACAGCCTGGATCTTCTCGTTGGGACCATCGGACAGGTAGGACAGAGCCCAGCACGCGTCTGCCAGCAGGTCAGAGTCACTGTTGAACAACAATCGGGACAACACTGGCAGGCAGGGAGACACCTGCAACAACAGCCACCACCCAGGGTTAGTCACCAGGCCAGGACCACCACACCTGCAGGCAAACACCTCCTGCCCCTGCTGACTGCTCAGCTGGAGTCCTGCATGGCCACAGATCCCTCCTCAGCAGCTTTGTTGTCACACTCAAATTACACTGAGGAATTAGACTGAGCTTTGGGAGCTCCTGCAGAAGAGCTCTGCTCCATTTCTGACTCTCAATATTCAGACCAAGTTCACCTCAATCATTTATAAGTGGGTTTATATTTACACTCCATTCAGATTTCACCCCTCAGCACAGGTTTCCCAGCTTTGATATGTGAGGTTTTCACTTTAAAAAAATTGAAAACACGCTGATTTAAAACATTTTTGTGTTGCCAGAGGAGGATGAGATACCTGAAAAGCCAGCAGGACCTTTAGTTAGGTTCCCTGGACAGGGAAAGGGAAGATAGCACAGCTCACAGGAGTCCTGGTTTTAAGCATTTCCAGGTCTCAGAATAGTTATTGATCATAATTGAAGTCCCAAAATTCCAGAGTTCAGAAGAAAATGGTTTAGAAAAACTTTCTAGGGAAACCTGGGTTTGTCCCTTATTTGAGGGGTCCAGCAGAAAGGTTGGGAAAAATTAAACCTCCAGATCAACCTCAGCAGGAAAAACCTCATCCTGTGCCCTCCTTGAGTTCAACAGCCCAAAATAACCCAGCCAAACACCTTAACTGGGTGTCCCCCATCACCTGGCTGCCACCAAGGCACTTCTTCTCACCTTATCAAATTCAGGAGGTGGACTCTTCCCCCTGCACAGGTTTGACAAGGCCCAGACAGCATTTCGTGTCATTGTCAGCCTGGTGGACGTGGTGAGGAGCCTGAACAGAGAATTACCAGGGGTTATTGTCCTTGATGTGGAAGCAGAAGGAACCAAAAGGATTAAAACCACAACACTGAGCTCCAGTTCAGCCCAGGCAGACACTGCCAGTCATCACCACAAAGCACAAACTGCTCAGTCTGAGCTCACAGTGAGCTCTGTGGGGTGAGGGGTCAGGCTGACCCCTGACTGACACCAGGAGCAGCCAAATCAGCCATTTGGGCCAAAGCCTCACTTTTGCAGGCCTGGGATGAAGATTAATTCTTGCCAGAGCAACAAGAGCCCAGGCCTGACAGAACTACATTAGCACCACGCCGAGGGGGGTGTGTGAGAGACCTGATCCTACTCCCATCCCAAAAAATCCCACAGCCCAAGCAGAGAGCAGGAGCTGAGGGACAGCCTGTGACTCCAGAAGGAGCAGCACCCCAGAGCAGTGTGAAGGAATGTTACCCACAGAATCCCTCTCTGAACCAGGGGTTTGATTCCCAGGGACCCCACACTGCCAGGGAATCTGTGGGCCCAGCTCCAACACTGCTGCCCTGCTGCAATGGGGCTCCCAGAACTGCTCATGGCTACTCACATTAATAAGGGAGGAAGAATGGCACAGTTAAGGACATAATCTCTACACACAGAGCTGTCTCCAGCAATGTTCCCCAAGGCCCAGACAGCCTGAAAGAAAACAGCAACAGTTTCAGCATTCAGTTTCTGAGAGGGAGAAGTGCTGAGAAAGCAACTGTCCTGTAATTCCAGGCAACAATCTGTGCTCTGCGGGCAGCTGGGATCACTCAGTTTAAACACTGGGTTTTTAACGTGGTTCTCCCCAAAATCCCAAAGTGAGGAGGGATCCTTACCTGCTCCTGAACATCCTCAAAGTCAGAGTTTAAGAGCTCTATGAATATGGGCACTGCCCCAGCCTCGATGACTATTTTGGTTTGTTGGGAGGTCCCCGAGGCGATGTTCGTCAGGGCCCACGCAGCCTCAAACTGAAATGAGAGACAAATAACTCAAATAAATAAATCATGAACTAAATAAAACCAACCTGATTCAGCAAAACTGCTCTCATTACATTCTGGCTACAATTGCTACGATTCTGCTACAAAGGTTTTGTGAGAGAAAGGAACAGAACTCAAAGGATTTTATTTCCTTGAGCAATAAAAGAGCCACAGTTGCTCCAAGGATGAGCAAGAGATGTCACCACCACATCATTTCTCCTCCACAACCATTTCCCAGCATGAAAAGTGAAGACACACAGTGCAGAAGCACACAAAATAGAAAACTTTCTATATTTCATCCAACATCCCAAAGATGCTGCGAGTTCAAGGGAAGCTGAGCAGAAATTCCCTCCTTTTGCTTCTTTTTTTTTGGTTTAAAACCAGATTTCCATCCAGTTTTCTGGAAATGAAGCCCCTTTGGTCCAGGGCCTGGGGCCAGAGGGCAGGGAGAAAGAGGGAAGCAGTCATCAGCTTGGATCAAATTCCATGTGTGGGAGTCCCTTTAACCCCCACGAAGAAACCAGGGCTTGTTACCAAGCTGGAAGGAATCTCAGGAAGCCACCCAGGCCTTCCCTCTGCCCCAGGCAGGATCAGCACTGCCCAAACCCATTTCTAACATTTCCTGGCCTCTGCTTACAGGCCTCCAGCAATGCAGATCCTCACACAGATTCTTCCTGCAGGTTTATCCCATGGCTCTACCAGCTCCCAGCAGAAATATCAGCTACAGGGAGGCCAAACTCTCTTCTGCTGCAGCTGAATTGGGTGATTTTTACCAGTATTTTTCCAATCATTTAATTCAGAGCAATTTACAATTTAGTTTTTTGCCTGAGCATTACAGACCAGTTTTGTCTTCTCCTATAACCTGCATTTTTGGGGTTTAAAATACCATTTTCCCCTGACAGCACCTGTGGGTTCTCTAGGTTAAACAGAAGAATAACTGATAACAGAATCTCCTTTACCTGTAATGTGCAATTTTCACTTCTTTTCAGGAATTCCACGAATCTCTCCACCACTCCCTGAGTGTTTATCACCTCATCTATTGGAGGATTTGGCTCTGAAACAGCAAGGCAGTGTCAGGGAGTGAACAGGCCTCATGCAGGGGAGTAACAAGCCTGAAGTGTTAATTAAATTATCTCAGACTGGACTGAGCTCATCAGGGCAGCTTGGCAGAACCATTTTCTGTACAAATCACACAACTGGCAATCAGCAATACAAGAGATTATCCCATTTCTCAATTATGGGTATCTTTTTTCCCCCAACCTGCAAAGCTTTTGTGCACAAACCCTTGTAAAAGGCAGGCTCTGTTGGATCCTGGGGCAGGGATGAGTTGTTTTTACCTTTGGAGAGTAATTTTCTGAATTTCTGAGTGGTTGCTAGCTGTAGGTCAGGGTCATCTGAGAAAAGCATCTCCACCATCTCTCCTGTGATCAATCCCTCCTGAAAAGAAGCAGAGGAGAGCAGGGGAATGGCTTCATTTCAGACTGAGGCTATTTCAGGCATCACAGACATGACATCCTACCACAGTTTGGGCCAGAAATGCAAAGATTCAAAACTGGGGATCCCAGCACAGCACTGACTTCCTGGCAGACTCTTCCAGTTCACATCTGCAAAGCTGGGGGGGAATGGGATGAAAGGGGAGGGCACTGGAGGGGGACTTTGAACGTGCAGGAACAGCCCTTGATAAACCAGAGTGAGCAGCAGGATGGGGGTGCCCTGGCTGAGCTTTGCAGGGCTCATGGCTCCACTGGTGTCCCTCTGGATCCCTCAGGAACAATTTTTCCCCTCAGGAATAAATTTTCCCCTCAGGAATAAATCTTCCCCTCAGGAATAAATCTCCTCTTTGCATTTCAGCCAAGGGTTTGTGGCTGTTCCAGCTGCCTGCACCAACTTACAAACATCCTTGAAAGTAAGGAAATAACAACATTGGAGTTTGGCAGTTCCAGGCAATCCCAGAATCTCAGGATGGTTTGGGTTGGAAGGAGCTTAAAGCCCATCCAGTTCCACCTCCTGCCATGGGCAGGGACACCTTCCACTGGCCCAGGGTGCTCCCCACAGCTTCCCTGGGGAGATAATTCCAGGGATGGGGCAGCCACAGCTTCCCTGGGGACCTCTGCAGGGCCTCAGCAGCCCCAAAGCATTCAGCCTGTCTGGAGGCACCTTACCCCACAGGTTGTGGAGGTAACGTAGGAATCCACCAGGAGACTGTCAAACATGGAGTCATCCTCATTGATCAACTCCACATTCCTCCTTTTGAAGAGCTGGTGGGGACCAGAACACAGGCATTGTTATCAGAAAGCAACGATGAACAGGCTCCACAGCTCCACATGCTTGCTCCTCACCAAAGATCCTTCCTGGACTGAAGGTAACCTGAGTAAAAAGTGCCATTAACAGCAGCTCTGCACTCTCAGGGTTAGTCTGGCACACAAACTAAGTGCTAATTCCTGCTCCCAGATATGCAAATGGCCAAATCACTGAGCCACCGGGGCAGGCAAGTGCAGAATTTGACCAAAATCAGGAAAACTGGGCAAAAAGCAGCTTGGGTAAGGTGCTAATAAAGCAAATATTTAGTTTCACACAAATAATTTGGGAATCACCTCGTGCTTCCAAAAAAGAAATACACTCAGGGTTAAGAAATACATGAAGGCCACACTTTCACTTGCTCTTCCTGTTTCTCCAGAAAACAATCCCATTCATTAATTATATCTAAAAAACCCACCACCACCTTTAAAATCACGATCTGTGTGGAAAAAAAACCAATAAATAAATCCACGAGTAACCCAAGAATAAAACGCTTGGAAAGCTCTCCATGTGAGCCGGGCCCAGAGGAAAAAAAAAGAGAAAAAAAGCAAGTTCTGAGGACAGAGAAGATAAGGAATGCCAAGGAACATGAATGCAGAGACCCTGGAGGGGTGCTCAGGGGCCAGGTACCTGCTGCTCCCGTTTCTGCTTGCGCAGCTGAATCCCCTCCTCCTCCCTCCTCCGGCGCATCTCCTCGGGATTTAGGGCTTTGTTCTTGTAGCTCTTCATTCGATAGTTTTCTGGGAAAACAGGAGGAATTCTGCCTCATTCCTGTCCCTGCTCCCGTGTGTCCTTCCCGTGTGCACAAGGCATGGAATAACCAGATGGAATATATTGATTTATTCCCAGTGCTTTTGGTTTGCAGCAGGAATTTTTATTTCCCTGCTAGCAGCACGGGGTTTTGTTTTTTTTTTTTTTCCCCCAGACATTGATTCCCAGAGAGCAAAAACCCAAGAGAATGAAGGTGCTGAGTTGGTAACAACAGCAGAGCAGAGCTGCAGGGCAGGGACAGGCCACATGTGTCCCACAGGTGCTCAGGACCTGCTGCTGCTGCTGAATGCAGCAATTCCAACCCAGTTCCTTCAGAGCTCCCCTCCCAGTCAGGGCAGGACTCTCCTGGCACAGCTGAGGGCAGCCAGGGCCAAGCTGGAACTGAAGCAGGGAAGGATGGCAACCCTCAGCAGGGCGGGAACTCCCCCAGCTCCCCCATCCCTGACATTATTTGCACATCTGTGCCTTTCTCAGGATAATCCTCAGAGGCTCAACGAGCCCTGAACCAAGTTACTCCTTCAGAACTCGTTTGAAAAGCAGTATTTTTGGGGTTTTTTTCCCAGCTGCTAAGGGCAGGTGGAAGTTTGCAGTTTTATCTCCTCCTCATTTCAAGCCTGAGGCACCCTCAGCCCCGTGGCTCCCAGAAAGTTTCAGTCCCACTTATCAACTGCCTCCAGCCACTCTGGAGCTCTTCCAAGATCAACTGGAGAAGTGTCAGACCCCAAAGTCCACAGCCAACCCCAAAAAAACCTATTAAATACAAATATCCAGCTTTTCATCACTAAGGAGAAAGAAAACAACCAGAAAAAAAATTAATATTTTAACAGGAGAGGAAACAAAATACTTCCAGTTCTATGATTTCCCAAAACCAGCTAAAAAGACACAAAAAAGAGAGAAATCTACAGGTTGTAGGGGTTTGTATCTGGCCATACAATAGCCAGGTGTCACCTAGATATAGATTTTAATTCAGAAAATGTATTTAAGCAACACTGTTATGTTTTTATTTATATTTCCACCCCCTTGTGGCTCATGCTGCCACACAGAAGAGTAAGAGTTGACAGCTTAGTTCTCCAAACAATTTAAGAATCTTGATCCTCCTTTTGGAAAGCAAAGCCTCCACTGAAAAGGAGGTTTTGAAGAAAAGGAGGAAGGAAAAGTGAGGATGCACGGGATTACCAGGCAGTCCCATAAATAGCCAAGTGACACATGACAGTTCAGCTGTGCCAGAAAGAGCCAGGCTCAGGAACACTCAGCACCTTGTCCTTTAAGGGGTTTTTTTTTGTCCCAGAGCATCAAGAACTGTAGGGAAACCCCAAAGAGAACTCCTCAGGGCTGCTTGCCACAAAATTCCATGTATTTTCTCCCACAGTTCATTCCTGCAGATGATCTCCATTGATTTCTTTCCCAGTCCATCATCTCTGGCAATGCCTTAAGGGCAGGAGAATGCTGATTTGGGACATCCCACCCCATTTCCATGGCAATGGGTGTGAGAAATGCAGGATCAGGACCTCGCAGTGAGCTCCAGGCTGCAGCAGGAGCAAACTCGTGGAATAAAACACAGCAGGGCAAATTCTGTGCTTGGAATGTTTCAGTACCAGACACCCAGTTCATTTGTGTCAACTCTAAACTCCAATTCCATCTGGGGGGATATCCCCAAACCCATGAATCAGCATCTGGGAGTACCTGGGCTGTCAGGAATGGGGAAGGAATCCTCTGCTCTTAAGGAAGTGATGCAGGGAAGAGACTCCAGCCACAGATTTTCACTTTACTCTGGAAATATTTGCCTTTACAGAAGTGCCAGTGGACACTGAACTCAGAACATCAGAGAGTTCACTCAAGAAAACAAATCTTGCAAGATTTAAAAAGTTCTGAGCCAGCTTGGATAAAATATCCCTTCTGCTTTAGGAATCCCACAGTTCCCCAAGTTGTGCCTTTTGTATCTCCCTGGATTAGTGAACTTCATTCATAGCTCCAGCAAATAATTTTAAAAAATAAAATTAAAAAAATCAGTATTTGCATTTCAAACTTAAGGATGAAACTGAACTGAACAACACCTTCCCAATTTCCTGTGCAAAGGAAACCCCCTCAGGAACTGGAAGAAATTTGGCCCCTCTTGGCTTCACTGAGGAGCAAAAAAATCCTCCAGCTGTCAAGGAATTACGAGTCCAAGTTGCCACACTCCTAAACTGGAGGATGAGAAGGTATTTCCCACTTAAGAGAAAGGAAAAAACGAGGTGAAAATTTGACTTTGAAAGCTGAGCAGGGCACTCAAATCCCTGTAAAGCTACGGCAGGAAACTGCAATTCCAGATTTGTTACTATAACACCTTCTGGATGTTCCTGGATGGGGAATCCAACCCTGCCTCTTCCCAATTTTCTGCAAGGCAAGAAGCATTTGCTGCCAACGTTTTCCTCAGCTGCTGCTGGAACCCTGGGAGCTGAGTCACTGCAGGACTGCTGCTGCTGGGCCAGGGCGGGGGCAGAGCTGCACTGCCAGGCCTGACACGGCTCTTCTGGAGCCCTTTCCCCCAGGGAACCTGCCACAGGGAACCTGCCACAGGTGCCCGTGAGCCCGGCCAGGAGGGCTGGCAGTGCCCTCTGCAGCGGGGAAGGGGTGGGGAATTGTGCAAGTGTAAATAAATACACTTGAGGAACTTCATCAGCACCAATGTGCCAGTTCCTGCCTGCTGGGGACGTTGCCAGTTCCTGCCTGCTGGGGACGTTCCCAGCTCGCAGGTGACCTCCAAAGGCCCTTTCCACCCAACTTTTCCCTGGGCTGGGGTAAAGTTGGTGATTTACAATTTAAACTCCTCTAAATTAAACAAATTGCAGCAAAAGAAATGGAGTGAACTGCTGAGTTTCATGGGACAAACCTCATTGCTCATATATCTCCACTTCCCTGAAATCTCAGAGGATTCTCCCATCTCTTCCTAACATAATTAACATCTCCAGAGGACTCTCCTAGAAAAAAATGCATCCAGGACAACTTTATTAAGTGAATTGAAACCCTAGAAAAAGAAGGCTAAATCATCTGTACTACTTAGATACAAATCAAATGAATAAATACATAAAAGTAGTTGAGTTAATGTGTAAAAGAACAGCTCTGAGCTGCTACCAGAAATCAGTCAAAACCACGTTTTTTTACTGTCACCGACAGCTTTGGAGTGAATTAACAGAAAAAAAATGAAAGGAAAAAATTCACTTTGTTTGCCCAGAAGACAGAACAAATGAAACTAAACAGGAGAACAACCACACAAAAAAATCCTGTCAAATAATCCCAACTCGGGGCCGTCCCTACATCGCTGGAATTCTCCCCGGCGCAGTTAAACCCCGGAAAAGCTGTGCCGACACTCGGGCAGGTCTGGTTTGCTCCCCCGGGGGTTATTCGAGGGTTTGGCAGCAGCAAAGCCCCGCAGAGGCTGCTCCAGGGGTGGCTCGGGCCAGGCTGGCCCCGGCCCGGCCCGGCCGTGCGGGGGCACCGCGGGCCCCGCGCTCCTTCAGCTCCCGGCGCTGCCAGGGGGAGGGCAGAGGCAAAAATCCTCTCTGGGGGAATTTCACTGTCACACAGCGTTTGCTGCTCATCCCCAGCCTCAACACATCCTTTTGGAATGTCCCTGCCCTGATGGAAGAAGAACCCAGCGACTCCTCGGTCCAGTTCTCAGTGCTTCCTTCTCCTGATTTGATATTTTCATCGGAAAATTTGAGGGCTTTAAGTCCTCCTCAGGCTGGTTTATCCATTCTGAACATGCAGATTTCCTTTAGAAATGGACTGATCAAGCACAAGTGTCAGCTGGGAGTCGCTTAGAACAGTCCCTACAGCAGGGAAAAACTTGAACTGAATCCACTCAGACTCGACCCAGGAGAGTTACAGATTAAAACCAACCAGAAACACTCAGAGATAATTACAAAGGGATATAAAATTCCAATAAATCCATCCCTTCCAACATGTGCTTTGCCTCAGAAACAAACAGGACTGTGTGATTTGCTAAGCAGATTTATCTGGACCTCACCAGCCCCAGGACTGAAAGCCTGAAGGAATCAGGACTTTCACTCTTGCAGGATTTTAATGATCAAACTCTCTCCCTTGACAAAGTTCATGTTTGCTCTCATGAACTAAAGCAAACAAAGCAAAACAGCCAATTAACTGCTAAATTCTTCAGCCACGGGAGTTTTATTAAGAATTGAGCATTAATACTGCTCCATGGGTTAAACAGCACTAAAAAAGGCATTTAAAGATGTCATTTGCATGGCAAATGAGCACCGAACTGATGACAATTTCCAACAGTATCACTAACTTAAAAGAATAAAAAAAACAGCCTTAGCTTGTCTAAAAATAATGAAGTTACACGAGGATAATTCAAACAAGGGGGATATTAAACTCCTACAGTGGTGGGAAGAAGGGGAAGCTCCTGTGCACAAACTTTGCAGCTCCACATAAAACTGCTCCAAGAGTTTCCAGACATTCCCACCAGGCCCCAGGACATTTTTCTCCTCAGAGCTGCCAGTCCAGGTTTTGCATCTCAAGCCATAAATTAAGATTTCAAAGCTGCTCAGGGCTGGCAGGTGCAGCAGCCACACACAGATGTGGTCACTGACTTCTCCTGAACACCACAGGAGGGTCTGGAGGTGACAGAAAAGTTCCTGGTGGGATCGTGACAAGCAAGATCCCACCTCGCAGGGCATTTTTGAAGCTTCACTGAATCCCTGGTTTGGAAGGAGCTGAAAACTCATCCAGTCCCACCCCTGCCATGGGCAGGGACATCTTCCACTGCCCCAGGTTGCTCCAAGCCCTGTCCAACCTGGCCTGGGATAATTCCAGGGACGGGGCAGCCTCAGCTTCTCTGGGAAATCCATCCCAGCCCCTCACAGGGAAGAATTCCAAACCAAACCCCAACCTAAACTTTAAAGTCCTTGCCACTTTAAAGTCCTTAAGCTTCTGAAGCAGCTCTGGTTAAAAAACATTGCAGGTAGAAAATGGGAACATTTCAATCCTTATTTCCAGAAGATCCTCACTCAATTTTAAGGAAAACACAGCTGCTACAGGCTGGGCTTTTCCACCTCATCTTTCCAAACCCTGTCTTCCTACAGGAATGCTAAAAAAAAAACCAAACCAAACCCCAAACCAAAAAGCCACCTCTCCTCCCCGAGCTGGGACCTCCCACATCAGGCACATCAAAACAAAAAGCTGCTGGAATTAAAGCACTTTTTGAAGGGGCAACACTGAGCTGGGATTCATTTGCAGGGGACGGAGACCCGATCCCACTCCTTCCCAGCAGCGTCGAGTCACCCGCGGTGACACAGGGACAGCCCAGCACGTGCACAGTGCCACCGAGGGCTGAGGCTTTATTTTAACAAAAGCCACAACAACCAAAGCCCTGCTGGGTTATCACAACTGCGAAGAGGTTTGCTGGATTCTCACTTGGACCCTGAGCTCTGTGAGGGGCCGGAATTTAAATCGAGCACTTACGGGAGAATTTAAACGGAGCAGAGATCTGACAGCCGGGCCAGCCTGGTGAGGCTCCACTGCAGCAGAACAGCCCCAAATACCCCAAAGTTACAGCACCGACACCCCAAAACCGGACTCTTAGAGCTCTCACACCCCAGACGCGGGCTCTTGCAGCACTGACACCCCCAAGCCTGCGCTGCTTCACCCCTAAACCCCGCAGCTCCCGCCCCACCCCGGAGCTCCCCGAAGTCGCTGCTGGCGCTGCCCGAAGCGGCCACAACCCCCGGCCCGCCCCCACCGAGAGCCCCCTGAAGGCCCCCGCGCCCCCAGACCCCCGGGAGCGGCCCCGGGATGACTCAGCGGCCGCGCCGNNNNCGGGGCCAAACCTGTGCGCGCGGAGACCGGCGGGGCGCGGCCGCGGCGCTCGGGTGCCCCCAGCGAGCGGGGGCGGAACTGCCCCGGCGGTCGTGGCCGGTCACCCGTGGCCTGTCACCTCTGTCCTGTCACCTCTGTCCTGTCACCTCTGTCCTGCCGCTCGTGTCCTGCCACTCGGGTTCTGTCACCTCTGTCCTGCCGCTTGTGTCCTGTCACCCGTGTCCTGTCACCTCTGTCCTGCCACTCAGGTTCTGTCACTCGTGTCCTGCCGCTCGTGTCCGGTCACCTCTGTCCTGTCACCTGCGTCCGGTCACCTCTGTCCTGTCACCTCTGTCCTGCCACTCGTGTCCTGCCACTCGGGTTCAGTCCCCTCTCTCCGTCACTCGGGTTCAGTCCCCGCTGTCCTGCCACTCGTGTCCCCTCATTCGTGTCCCGTTCCCGTGGCTGCGAAAGGGAAAGGCGCTGCTGGAGCCCAGCATTCCCCCTCAGGCAGCGTCCCTTGGGAATGGTGGCAGGTGTGAGGAATCCTTGGGACAAAATCCCTGCGGTGCCCCGGAACCCGGAACAGCCCGACGGGGAGGGACTGTGGGATGGTGTTTGCCATCTCTCCAGGCTCGTGGGTGATGGGCCAGGCAGAGACAAGCTCTGGATGGTTTTATGGGGTCACTTTTCAGAGCCCTGCGAAGTGGGGGACGGAGTTTGAGGAACGTGGAGCAGTGGGAGTTCCCTTCCCTCTCCTGGGGGAGATGGGAGGAAAGAAAAGTTGTCATCCTCACACTACAGGAAATGAGAACACCCGGGACAGGCAGAGACTCTGAGAACTCCTTTAATTGCTGTTAACTGCAAGTCTGTAAAAGGTTTGGAGAAAGTCATCGTTACAAAACTACCAGCTGTTAGAATTGTTCCTGGTTTGTCACCCCAGCTAGAAAAGGCTCAGGGAGATGCGGAATAGTTCAAGAACAGAGAATATTGCACAACCAACCCAACGGTTAATTCAACTAAAGAAAAGAAAGTGACACAGATGCTGCACCCTCGAGCTCTGCTGTGGGATCAGCTGGGGCTCACCCCAGCCCCAGGTCCCCAGTGGGTCCCCTGCCCACCATAATCTGAGCCAGGACCAGGTGAGGCTCTGCTGGACCCACCCCACCTCAGGCAGGAGCAGAGCTGTCCCCAGGGCTTCGGCAGGACAGGGATGCTCCCACCAGGAGTCACCCCAAAGGAGGAAAATCCAACCCCAACACCCCAACTCTTCCAAGCACACCTCGTTTAGTGCTGTCCAAACCCAGCAGGCAACCCCCAGCCCCAGTGGAGCAGCCCTGGAAGGGGCAGGACAAAGGCAGAAAGTGTCACCTCACCACCCCCAGGCCAGGGAGAGCAGCGAGGGCACCGTGCCCTTGGGATAAGTGGGCAGCAGCAACACCGTGTGTTGTGGCAAGGCAAGTGCCCCAGAAAGAGGCCTGGGGCTGAAGGAAGCGTGGTGAGCACTCACGGGGGCTGAAGTGAAGGAACCCAGCTGAGCACAGCAAAGCTCGTGGTGGCTGCAGGGCCTGGGGTCAGATGGGGACACACAGCCTCAGCCAGCAGGGACCACGCACATTTTGGGAGCCTCTCCCTCCCCAGGCTGGCCAAGCAGAGGTTGAAGTGGTCAGTGGGTCAGGCTGGGCCTTTGCAAGGGCTGAACTGGGCCCCAACGAGAGGGGTTCTGCTCCCAGGTGACCCAAACCACTGCCAGCCCAGCAGGGCTCGAGTAAGAGCAAGCCACGAGGATTTTGCTTGGAGAATTTAACTAGAAAGACACAAAACCCAGTGCAGGAAGGTGGTGCAGCTGCAAAGGGGGGCAGCAGCAGGCCTTGGCTCTTCGAGGAACTGCTGGAAACGGGACTTTCCATGAGGAAAAGCTTCCAATACAAAAAGCCAGGCAGAAGCTTGGGGTTTGGCAGGGGGTTTGGCTCCTTCCAGGGTCAAAGCCACGAGCCAAGTGCTTTTTTCTGCAGCACCTCCAGCCCTCAGGCCCTCCCTGGGTGTTGCTTTCCAGGTGGGAATTGCGGAGCAGCGAGCGGAGCAGGCACAGCCACATCCAGGAGCCTCTCAGCTGTAGGTTACACGTGCACACACAAGCAAGGAAGGAGCCAGCTGGCAGCCTGGCAGCACCCAGCACACCTGGCAGGGCTCTGAGTGCCCAGCTGGCCCCAGGGACCCTCACTCTGCCTCTTCCCAACACGTCAGGGTCAGTTTTGGCTTGGCCAGTCTCCAGGACCTGTGCAGATGTCAGGCTCCTGTGTGCCAGTGACCTCCTGCTTCCTCCTCCTGGATCTGAAGGGGTCACTGAGTCGCCCCCAGGTTTCAGCAGGAATGGAACTCCTCCAGCCTGGAACTGCAACCCCCAGCACAGTCACACACAAAGGAACAGCCGGTCCGTGATTGAATTCACATTCGATGGTGGAAATGAGCCTGTGACACACACTGGGAGCAGCTGCTTTATTCCCAGTCTTCCCACTCTTCATCTTCCAGCTGCAAACAAGAGGAAATTTGCTTCTGAGCTGTTTCTGAGCTGTTTTCAACTGTTTGGTTCTGTAACTCAACAGCTCCTCCTGCCCAGGGCGCCTGAGCCAGCACAAAGCCTGATGTATCCTCACACTCCCACACCTTCCCAACAGGGACCTGCCTGCTCTGTTCCCCTTGGTAAACTGCACACTCATCCCACCAGCCCCTCTCTGCTCATGCAGCACCACCCTGAGGGGCTGGTGATGCTTTTGGGGGGCAGTTTTGCCTCCCCTGACTCACCTCCCCAGACACTTCCACCTTGGAGAGCGCCAGCTGCACCTCCTCTTCTGTCATGTCCAGATCAAAATCCTTTTCCCAGTCCTCGCTGATGTCCGTGCTGGAGCCTGGAGGCACAAACATCCCCACTGAGCCACCAGAGCTGGCCCCAAAGCCCTGGAATTCCCAGGGCTCAGAGCCTGCCTGAGCAGGGAAAGCCTCCACACCCCCAGGAACGGCTCCCTGACAGATGGGAGGGACTGAGCTTGCTTCCCTCACCAGCAGGGCTGGTGCAGAACAAGTGGGAGAGGGGGATGCTGAAACTTTTTCTCCTCTGGCCTGGGAGAACTGGGATGTGTCAGGCTCCAGGCACACAGAAAATGCAGCAGATAAGGAGTGACAGGAGGGACTTGGATACGGGGACTGTCACTGTCCCAGCAGGGACACTCCCACGGATGACAGGCAGAGGGAAGCCACGTTCCCTCCACAGAGCACAGCCTTTCCTGGCATCCAGGGACCAAAGGCCTGTTCTGCTCAGCCAGCAGACCTTTGATTTCCTTCCCTCTCCTCTCCCTCACCACCATAAACCCAGAGCCCTTTCCCCAAGAGCTGCCCCTCCCAGGGGGCTCCCAGCCCCACACAAACCTTTCTTGCCGTTGTTGGAGGGGGTGGATTTGCCACTATCCGAGTTGAGCTCGAAGACTCGCAGATCTGTGGGCCCTTCCTCTCTCAGAGTCTCTGTCCTGCCCTGGCCTTTGCTCTCCAGCTCTCTGAGCTCTGTCCCAGCCGCCGGCTCCGAGGATGCTGCCGATTCCTCGGCAGGTGCAGAAGGCTGAGCAGCTCCTGGGGGCTTTGGCAGGGAGCTCTGCTCTTCCAGGGTGGCCTCCACCAGCCTCTGGGAGAGGTCGCCGGTGCGCACGGGTGGAGCTGCAGCCTGGAGCTGGGTGGCAGGCACAGAGGCAGGGTTTGCAATCTGAGTCACAAGGGACACGCTCTCGCTGCTCTCCGAGGGGCTCTGCTCCACTGGGACCAGCTCTGGGGGCAGCACAGCCCAGCTCTCCCCCGAGGGGCCCTTGGGAGCAGCAGGGTGGTTTCCCTCCGGGGCTGCCGGGGCGGGCTCTTTCTGTGCTGCTCCTGGAAATGTGATGTTTGCACAGGGCAGGGGGGACATCCCCAAGAACTCCTCTGTAGGGAGGCAGAAGAGAAGCGAGAGATGTTTCAGCAAGTGCAGCAGCAGCTGGGCTGGGAGCTGGATTTCACAGAACCACAGAATGTGCTGAGCTGGCAGGGACCCACGGGGATCATCCAGTCCAACTCCTGGCCCTGCACAGACATCCCAACAGTCCCACCCTGTGCATCCCTGAGAGCGTTGTCCTGGAGCTCTGGCAGCTTTGGGGCCATGCCCACTCCCTGGGGAGCCTGGGCAGTGCCCCAGCACCCTGGGGGAAGAGCATTTTCCTGATATCCAACCTGACACAGCTCCAGGCATTCCCTCAGATCCCATCACTGGTCACGCAGCAGAGACTGGAGCTGCCCCTTCACAGCCCACTGTGATTTATGGGAGTGAGGAGCAGCCACCACCCCATGACAAGTTCTCCACAAAGCCTCCCAGAGCCCCCAAACCTGTCCCACCTTCATCTTCCTCCCAGCCTGGCTCCTCCTGGTGCATGCTCTGCTCCGCTCGCTGCTTCAGAGCCTCCCTCCGGGCTTCATCCTGCAGGGAGTTCAACACCAGCAGCTGCTCACACCCCCAGTCCCTTTCTTCCCCCAGGCATTTTGGCATCACTGACTCCGAGGAGTCAGCCCAGATCCCTGTTCTCCCAGGACAGGCCCCCCGGGGGCCCCCCAGCCTGCCCCACCTGCTCCAGGCGATGCAGTTTGTAGAAGTAGCGCTGCCAGAACTCCAAGTGGGAAACAGCCACAGGGACCTGGGAAAGGGATCAGGGAAAGGGGTGAGCCCCTCAGAGCCAGAGCTGCAGCTGCTGCTGTGCCCTTGTCTCCTCCCAAAGCTTGCAGCTCCCATTTTATTTCAACCTTTTTTCCACAGTTTACCACGCAACCACAGCTGTTTCCATTCCAGCTGCAGGAGACAAAGAGCTCAGGGCTTTGCTGCAGCATTCCCCAAGCCAGGAATAGCCCAGGCAGGGCCTCACCATTTTGGTGTAGAGTGCCCTGATGGAAGGGCTGGTTGCCAGCAGCTCTGCAATCTCCCCTTTCTTCTCCTCCAGGTTGAACTGAGCGAGCCAGGCCTCGAGCAGCTCAGCGGGGCCTGTTTGGGACGAGCACAGGGAAAACAATCCTTGGCACAAACCTGGCTTTGGGGAAGTTTCACTGGAGAGATGCTGGGGCAAAGGAGGAGGAGGGAGACACAGGGCTCAGAACTCCTCTGCCAGCCCAAGGCCATGTGGCACCAACTTAAACCGGGCCAGTAAATTCAGCCTAAGCTGGTCCTTGAGGTTAAGAGCCAGATTTGCTCTTCATAGCTGGCCCCAGCTACAGCCAAGCCAGCCCTGCTGGCCAAAGGCTTCAGGGAATTCCAGCTGGCCCCCAGACCCCCTAGGGGCAGCACCCTGGACCCCCCTGCACCCTCCCATACCATCGGGCTCGTTGCAGTAGGTGGCTGGGTCGGACTGGAGGCTGTAGAGACGAGCCTGGAGGAGACACACAGGGACAGCTGTCAGGGGAGGGACAGCAGCAGAGCCAGGGGACAGGCTCAGGATGGCACGTCCCAGACTGGGGCACTCACCTTGGCACTGTCGTAGGGCTCGGTGGTACCTGAGGGCGTTGCCATCAGTGTGATAACGTCACAGTCAATGGTCTTGTCCGGCGAGGGAGCAAAGGTGTCTGAGATGACCCCCAGGAAGTCAGACAGCCCCTTCCTCACCTTCTCGGTGGCACCTGAGCCTTCTGCCCTCTTCAAGGGAAGAGGCAGCACAGTGTCAGTAACATCCCAGAATTTCTGGGTAGAATCCTGAAGGAATCCTTCAGGGAAGTGCCATGGAGGAGACTGGGCTGGAGGGGTGTGCTGGGAG
Source organism: Promerops cafer (assembly GCA_013398275.1). Taxonomy (NCBI): domain Eukaryota; kingdom Metazoa; phylum Chordata; class Aves; order Passeriformes; family Nectariniidae; genus Promerops; species Promerops cafer. The sequence continues at coordinate 37,351 of VZSE01010905.1, forward strand.
GCACCTGCCTCAGGGGGAACTGAGCTGAGCCTTCGTGGGAAGGACACAGCCAGGTTTGGGGCTGCCTGGTTTGGGGTGGGGCTGTCCCAGCAGCAGCTGTGCAGGGCTGAGGCTCACAGCTCGTGTGGAGAGCCCGTGTCACCCTACAGTGACACTGCCAGGGTCCCCCCTGCCCAGCACAGTGGAGAGGGAACCACAGGAACCTTCCTGTGCTCATCCACAGGGGCACGGAGTGACAGGACAAAGGGGAATGGCCTTAAGCTGAAGGAAGGTGGGGTTAGATGGGACATTGGGAAGGAAGAGCCACCTGTGAGGGTGGTGGGATGGAATGCCCATAGAAGCTGTGGCTGTCCATCCCTGGAATTATCCCAGGCCAGGCTGGACGGGGCTTGGAGCACCCTGGGATGGTGGAAGGTGTCCCTGCCCATGGCAGGGGTGGCACTGGATGATGTTTAGGCTCTCCCAGCCCCTACTCACTGCCAGCTTGTCCTTGACCACGCTGGCCGTGGCGGCGATGGTGCAGGCGGTGTCGTGCTGCACCACCTGCGTGAACTCAGCCAGGTCCCTCTTCATGAATTCCAAAGCCTCTGTGGACTGCAAGGAGAAAGCAGATGGATTCTCCAGGCTTTTGGCTTCCCAACAAAGCTGTGATCGCTCCCAGCACGGTACAAAAACTCAGGTGTGGGAGTTCAGCCCAGCTGAGCCCTCACCCCAACCTGGGCGATGCGTAAGACCAGAATAACCTGAACAACAACAGCATCTGCTATGCCCAAAACACATCCCAGGAGGGTTTTAAGCCAAGACTAGAAAAAACACAGGTTGGGAAAAGCCTGGGTTAAAGTTTTGTGTATAATTAACACAAGCAATGCTGTCACAGGCAGGAAATTACACACCACAAAGCCACGCTGGAAGCACAAGCCCTCTGCTCAGGGGGTGATTTCCACATGACAGAGCCCAACATGACCCCGTGTTCGCTCAGCCAGAAGATCCCCAGCAAATCCATCCCCATCCCACTTTGGGGAGAGCCTCCCGGGCCCTGCTCCAGCCCCGCGGCCTCGCCGGGCTCCCGGGGCCGCCCCGCAGGTCCCGCCCGCTCCCGGCCGCTCCCGGCGGTTCCCACCTTCTCCTTGACGGCCTGGTAGCTCTGCTGGAGCCAGCTCCGCCACCAGCCCCCGTCCTCCCTGCGCGGGACACGCCACGGCGTCAGGGCACGGCGCCACCGACACAGAGCCCGAGCCCAGACCCAGATCCCGACCCCAAACCAGGATCCCAGGCCGAGCTCCCAGAGGCCGGATCCCAGATCCAGACCCAGAGCGGGACCGCAGCTGCAGATCCTAGATTCTGATCCCAGACCCACATCCCGAGCCCACAGAGAGATCCCAGAGCCCGACCCAGATTCCCACCCCAGACCCCAACCCCAGATCCAGACCGAGATCCAGACCCCGACCCCAGGTCCCGACTCCGACCCAGATTCAGATCCCCACCCCAGATCCCGATCCCAGATCCAGACCCCGACCCCAGATCCGCCCCCAGCCCCAGCCCCGCTGCCCNCGGCGGCCGGGCGGGACCGGGAGCGGGGCCGGGCGGAGGTGAGCCACGGGCACCGAGCGCTCCCCGGGGCGGGCGGGGACGCGTTCCGGGGCACCCTGCGGCGGGGCAGGGCGGTGCTTACAGCAGGGAGGGGGCCCAGTACCGGGCAGGACGGTCCTTGGCGTTCCGGGCGATGCCGCCACCGGGAGGTCGGTGCTTGGCGCGGCGGAGGATCCCGGGACCGGGCAGGGTGGTCCTTGGCGTTCTAGGGGATGCTGGTACTGGGAAGGACGGTCCTTGGTGTTCCGGGACATCCGGTGGGTACCGGGCGGGACGGTCCCTGGAGCAGGGAGGGATCCCGGTACCGGGCAGGATGGTTCTTGGCGCGGGGGGGTATCCCGGTACCTTGGCGTTCTAGGGGATGCTGGTACCGGGCAGGACGGACCTTGGTGGGATGTGGGACTCGTGGTACCGGGCAGAACGGACCCGCGGGGCCGGGCGGGACGATCCTTGGCGGGGTCTCCCCCTGTCCCGGTACCCCCGGTGTCCCCGCAGCGCTGGGAGGGGGTGGCGATGCTGGTGTCCCGGTGTCCCGCGGTGCCGGTGTCCCGGTGTCCCGCGGTGCCGGTGTCCCGGTGTCCCGGGGTGCCGGTGTCCCGGTGTCCCGGTGTCCCGCGGTGCCGGTGTCCCGCGGTGCCGGTGTCCCGGTGTCCCGCGGTGCCGGTGCTGACGCCTCGCTCTGTTCCCGGCGCAGCCATGGAGGTGCAGTCGTACTACACCAAACTGCTGGGGGAGCTGAACGAGCAGCGCAAGCGGGATTTCTTCTGCGACTGCAGCATCATCGTGGAGGGCAGGATCTTCAAAGCCCACAAGAACATCCTGTTCGCCAACAGCGGCTACTTCCGAGCGCTGCTCATCCACTACATCCAGGACAGCGGCCGCCACAGCACGGCCTCGCTGGACATCGTCACCTCCGAGGCCTTCTCCGTCATCCTGGATTTCCTCTACTCCGGGAAGCTGGATCTGTGCGGGGAGAACGTGATCGAGGTGATGTCGGCCGCCAGCTACCTGCAGATGACCGACGTGGTCAACTTCTGCAAAGCCTACATCAGGTCCTCCTTGGACATCTGCAGGAAGATCGAGCGGGAAGCGGCGTTTTACCAGGCTGACAGCGGCAGCTCGGCCAGGGAGGGCGCCTCCCTGGGCTCCAAGAGCGCTGCCGCCGCGTCCTCCCTGCAGGAGAAGGAGAAGAGTCGGGAATGCCAGCGGGACCCTCCCTGCGGGGACTGCAGCAGCTGCCAGCCCCGGGAGCTGCTGGCCGGGGAGCCGCCGAGCGGCGCCGGCCCCGCCGGCCCCTCGCTGCCCAAGGGGGTGGAACCCAAGGTGGAGTTCGACCCCGAGGAGGCGGAGGCGGAGGCGGGCGAGCGGCTGGCGCCGTACCCCGCGCCCGGGGCGCTGGAGCCCCTGGAAGAGGGGCAGCCCCTGGAGCTGGCCTGCAATAATTACCACATGAAGCAGTTCCTGGAGGCTCTGCTGCGCAACAGCTCGGGCCCGAGGAAGGAGGACGTGGTGCATCACTTTGTCCGGGGATTTGAGGGTAGGGCTGAGGATGCAGGAGTAGCCATGAGCCCCATGATGGACATTCACAGCGACTGGTATGGTGAGGACACAGGTGAGAGGACTCGGGGGTGCAGGATGTGCAGTGGAGGAGGGAGCAGCTTTGTTGGGCCACTGCTTTTGTTACTCTTGTTCGAGAATATTTTGCTGAATATCTTGGCACGGTGAAATAAACTCTTGTTGTGCACTTTTGAAGCAGCTGTACTTGTTTGTTTGGTGCAGCCCGTGGCAGGTGAGTATTCCTGACAGCTCTGCAGCCCCTTTGGAGCAGCAGCTGCAGCTCCCAAATCACCCCCAGACTCCACTTGGGGTGATTATTCTTTAATAAACCAACTCGCTGGGACCTCGTTGAATGGCAGGTGTGTTTTTAGAAAGAAGTTTTCCCTCCTGATGGTCATAAAGAGCAATCCAGCAGGAGCTGAGCTGCCACAGGAGGGACCTGCTGCAGCACCTGGTGCAGCAGGAGGAGCTCATCCCATCCCAGCTCCTGCCAGTGCTGCTCTGTTTGCCCTGCTTGCGACTTCAGAGGGCAGGAATCAGTTTTATCAACACTGAGGGATTCCTACAAGTCCTTTAGGAGCACTGAAAGCTTCCAACTCTGTGGTATGGCATAAAGATGAGGCTTTTTTCACTTTCCAGCTGCCCCAAGCCCAGCAC
>VZSE01010906.1:1399-23640 GCA_013398275.1 Promerops cafer
AAAAAAAAAAAAAAAAAAAAAAATCTGCAAAGAACTTGGAGCAAATTTTCCATTGTTATAATTCGTTTGCATTATCGTGTTATCTAGCAGCCTTAATCCTGAACTGTGATTATAATGTTATATTGTATAGGAATATAGGGCAAAAAGATAATTCCTGCCCTTAAGAACTCAAAAGTATAAGACAAAAGACAGCAGATGGCTATGGGCAGATGAGGGAAACAATGAGACTGTATTGATCAGCAGGGAAGGCAGTTTGCAACACACCATCAGTCGAACTCTTGTTTCTGTGTATACTTCATGGCGAAGAAGACGTAAGGTGGGATTTGCTGAAGAAAATTAATCAGGTTTTGTGGCTGTTGAAAGAAAACTCCAGCAAGAAGGACAGCATGGAAGAAAGCACAAAGATGTTTGAAAAAGCAGCAGGTGAACTACAGAAACCTAATCAAATTGGCATTAATCTTTGTATAATGACAGAAAATAGATAAGGCGGAAGTAGGCTATAGAAAGCATTGAAAATACAGACACATAGCTTATGTTTGAGACAGAAGAGGCAAAGAAAGGATCCAAAAGGCATGGTAGAAAAACCATAAACCACGCCTGCTAGCAGTAAACAAGCCCTAGGAAAGAAAGTAGACAGTAGTTCACATTGTATGGGCCTGAAGAGAAGTAGCACAATTTTTCAGGAAAAAATGTTGTTCTTAACTATGAGTTTGGGGACTCTGTGCTGATTGTCTGCACCTTCCTCCTAGTTTGTATTTAGTGAATTCCCAAGTCCTCCTCCTGATGGTAGCGTTTAGTATATGGACACCTGATTACTAAAGGGTCCCCTCAAAGTTGTTAATGTGAGAGGATAAGCACAGAGGAAGGTGGGGACCAAGCTGACCTTGCACACTGGAAATGTTGCTTCTTCCATCACTTGTTCTTGGAGAAGCCTTCACATACCAGCAGTGCCCCATAGGTTACTGCATGCCTTACACTAGCACAGGTCTGACAGAGCCCTCAGATGCATGGTGGAGGGGCAGAAAGGACTCAGGTTTAGGGAGGGCATAGCTACACCCAGCAGAGCAAATCATGCTTTGGAGGGGGAGTATGATCTGTAGGCTCAGAGCCCTCTCAGGACATCCTTTATTATGTTGCTGTTGGTTTTCAGCCCTTTTTTTTTTTTTTTTTTTTTTTTAATTTCCTTATTTGCAGTAGTAGCAGGCACATATTTTCAAATTCTTTGTACTTCTTTTGCACAAAACACCTTAGATAACTTTGCATTTACTATGAGGCTCTTAAGTATGTTTGCTAGTTGTGCTATAACTTGGGGTTAAAAACTGCTCAGTAAATAACCTCAAATAAGCAAAGCCTTGGTGAATGTCTGTGGAATTATTGTGGTGTGGCAAATGTGAAAGTATTTGGCTGGATTCTTTTGTTGCAGGCTGAACTAAACTGCAACTGTCCCAAATTTCCTTCAGACTTGAAGCTTACTAGTTCTGTAGATAAGCTGATGTATGGTAACTGTTTAAGCCAGGATCATTTTCTCTCATGCTGGATCTCATCATCAGTTTTAACTGAAAACAGTGTATATCAAGTGCTAAATGTTAAGAATTGAGATAGGGATTGAAATACACATTGAGACTGCTTTTTTAAATCTGAATGAGTGTTCCAAGAAAAGTTGAACCATATGTTCTCAGACTTTAAGAATAACCCGTACTTGACTTGATGTCAAATTTTCCTAAAATTCTTACAGTTCAGAGTAACTGAAAAGACTACCATCACCCATTCTGCACTTTTTTCTTTTAAGCTTTGTCCACTGCTTGGTGTGAATGTTTGCCTTGAGATCTTGCTCAAAAATATGGAAATAGAATATCTGTATAGGAACAAAGAAAAAAACTAGCTACATTTTAGGATTTAGACTAACACAAAAAAAAAAGTGGCTAAATCACAAATAACAAAGTGGCTAACTCAAATAACTGCTCCTTACTGAAATTAGAGAAACTACTTTTTACATTCTGCTTGGAGTATAATTGCTTTTATTATTCTTTATCTTTAATTTGCAGTAATCTTTATCTTGCCCATAAAGATTTAACTCTATTGCCAAGTAGCTCTCTATCTCTACACTTGTAATAAACAAATTACACTGATTTCCTTTTGACAATATTTTCTTGACGTCTTTAGGAAGTGAATTACCAGTCCTGTTAAGTCAGTAAATCATTAGATAGATAGCAAGAGCTGGAGGATATCAAAGCGCTTTTGCAACTCATATGTAAATGATCATTTGTTTTCTTTCATAAAAGTGGCATTGAATGTTTTTCAGTTGAAAGATCACCAAATGCATAAATAGTTTGCATTTTTATTCAATAGATAATGTTCACATAGCTGCATAACTGCGCTTTAAGAATCAAAAAAGCTGATTTGCTGTAATTTGGAAAATTCATAAATTATAGCACAAGAATGGATTATTGATGCCTGACTGGAGGACACAGGCTCCCCTAGCTTAATTCTTGTTTGACCCAGGTCAGATATTTTTAAAAAGCATGCAGTCCTGATTAAAAATGCATAGTGGTAAGAAAAGTCCACAAAATCTTCATTAAATTGCTACAGTGGTTACTTGACTCACTTGAAATTAACTTTAAATCACAGACTTAGTACATATTAAACCTCCTCTTTCCATTTCTCTGTCCAAGTCCAGGTTTTGTTTGAGTATATAAGACTCACAAAATGTTACTCTTTGTTAGGGATGTTATGTGATTTTAGTACTTCTCTAGTTTACCAGTAATCTTCATGCTTAATATTCCATGTACATCAGAGATAAGCACAATATGCCAACAGCAATTACTCTACTTGCCAATACTAAAGTAACTCTTTGTATTTTTTATGCATATCCCAAAATTTTATTTGCTTTCTTGCAGCATTACCATTACAGATACCCCTGGTTCAGCACCCCATCCCATTAATACCTGTATCCTTTGCAGTAATCTCCTTTCAGTCGTATCATCTCCCTGCTTCTCTCAATAGGACTTAACATTGCTCTCAGGACTTAACTTTGGCCCCTGCACAGATACATGGACTGCTCTGCTGGGGTGCACCTTAACAAGCCTATGCAAATTGCTTTTTACCAATAACCCATTCCCCGCTGGTTTCCTCTCATTCAAACTCTGCAGCACTGTGAGCATCAGTAAGGATTCCTTTTCACGTTGCTTTAAGCAGTGTTTTCATTTCCTTCAGACACTGGAGCTGTACTGCTGACTTTGTTTCCTTGTGCTGGGACCCTTCCAGTGCTTTATGACTGGACTAAGATGATTTAAAGTCCAGTGTTGTCACAGGTCGTTCACTCTTCTCACATCACAGGTCCTGCCAGCGGCAGTTCTCATGGTTTTAGGATGATGTTTGGTGGCAAAAGATGTGAAAAAATAATGAAGTCAATTTAGGTGGAAAAGCAGTTTGTTACAAAAATGTGTGTAGGTCTTCTGAAAATAAAAACCAGAAAGAAACCTCCAGAACATCTGTTGCTGTTGGCTGTCAAGGTATGCCACACATCTTGGAGGATAGCTTTTCTCCCCTTTTAGTTTTTTGTGTTGTATCTTTGTTGATGGCCTGAAAGTACCTAATCAGATCCCCTGCACAGTCTGGTTAGGTCATAATCTACATATTTTTATGAATTAACAATCTTCTTTGGTTTTGGAATATATCTTCTGTTGAATTGCTATAGGACACAAAATATGCTGTCCTTTAGGAATTAAATCTATGTCCATATGACAAGTCCAATATGGTTATATACTTATTAAAAAATTTTAGCCACCCCATGTTGGCACAGATGCATTTTGAAAACTTCTCCTCTTTTAGTTGTCTAATTGGTTGAAGCCGGTGGGGAAATACTGAGTGTGATTTCAGAATAAAGTCAGGAAAAAAAATCAAGAAATAAGAAAGGCCCACTGTGAAACTTTTCCTTTCTCTTAGCCAGCTACTTGATTGGTATTGTTCTGTGTACTGTCCCTGCTATGTGCTGATATTTGAAACACAGTCACATAAGCTTTGGTCCAGATCTTGGAATTTTATGTGGAAAGGTATTCCATGCTTTTTAATCCAAGTACTGGATCCTCATCCATGTGTTAAAATTGATCCTGAATAAATACTCAGTGCTATGTTTGCAAGCACAAGTAACTGCTAAAACATCTTTTCCACCTGCTTTCAGTCCTCTTCCGTGCCCGCAGGGGCTCTCCTGAGAGCATTGCTCCCAGACTGCAGGACAGACCTGTTGCTGCTGTTGGGTTGTTTCAGGTGTGCTGTGCCAAAACAAGGGAATGTGCAATTGGTGCTTCTACTTCACTGGTACATTCTGCTGTTTTCTCATACTTTCACCTTCTGATAATTAAGGGAGTCTCATGGATTTTATTAGATGAGCTACTATTGGAGACCATTTTCTCATATGATTTATTATACCTAGGACATTTCAGCTGGAACGCCATGGATTCAGATAAGGTGAATAATGGCTGCAGTCCATCTGTGTTCCGCTGACTTGCCTGTTGACTGGTTTATGTGTTCAGCAGATTTTATCTGTCCTTTTCTGAATCCACATTTGTCATTTAGAATAAAGGGCCACTGTTGAAAACATCTCAGAGCTGCTCAGAGTCACCCTTGGTACTCTCTTTTACTGCTGCTGCAAACAAATGCACCATCTGTGTGGGAAAGGCAGCGCTGTCACAATTCAGTTTTCTTTTCTGAAATGTTCTGATACTGGTGACATAGTGAATGGAAGCCCATTTAGTCAGCAAAAGCTTGATGAGCATAGGAAGGAGGATATCAAGGGGAATTTAAGAAAAGCCTGTATTTACATACAAATTTGGGGATATGTAGGTCTGAGATGTCTGAACCAAAGTCCTTTACAATTCCAGATTCAGCAAGACTATGAACTGCAGTCATAAAAGCATTCATTTCTCCTCCTAGTTTTTAAATCAGTTTAGCCTTCTTATATATAATTCTGTTTCAGTTTGTGCACCTTTTACTGAGGAGCTAAAATCAGGCAACATAAAATCTGGTCAGCAAGCTCAAGGTGTTAATTGGTCATCTCATCTGAAATTCCAGGACACAAATGATAAGGCATTAATCATTTTAAGATATTAGAATACAGTGGCTGTTTTTTCACACCATTATTAATTGCTGTTGGAAAGCAAAGTGGTTCAAATACATTCTCTGGTATTATTACAACATCCATCATATTCTCAAATATGAAACTGCCTATTTGACAGGTCTGCTCTTCTGCATTATTATCAGCTGTAGTATTTCAAACCACTCAGGGACAAATACTAGACTTGTGACCTATTTTTTACCTAATTATTTTAAAATTCTTTCTTGTATCCTAATTTTGCTAATCAAATATTCTTTGCTTTTTAAGATTCTTGTTGGTCCTCTAGAGATTCTGACTTACAGTATATATTTACTGGCAATTTCCCTATTTTTAAGTTTAAACCATGTGTTTATGATTAGTCTTTTTATTAATGTTAGAAAAAGCTCTGAAGACTAAGCTGACCAAACTTAATTTGCTTGTTGTTTAGAAATGCAATCAAGCAAGAGAAAGTACACATCAGTGAGGGTACCATGCTGCCTTTTCATGTAGTCTTGCATATCTCATCTCACACTGGCCATGCTTTTGCCCTCCCTACATGTGCTGCAGAGGCAACAAAAACCTTCAATCCCATGCTGTTCATGTGCAGTAAGGAATGTGCTCCTTGCCCTGCTCCTTCCACTCACAGGGACCAATGGCAGCAGGATCTCTTAGCAAGGGGCTGGAAGACCCTTTCTCTTCTGTCTATAAAAATCCTCTGTAATTTCCACAAAGAAGAAATACCAGACCAAAAGGAAATATCCTACAAGCTAGATCTAGTACGTGTACTGCCAGCTGGATCACACCACCTTATTTACACAGTAAATTTCCATGAAGCCTTGCCAGCGTCCTTTTGGTCTGAGCAAAGATGGAGAATACACATAGCATCCAAGTCTCAGGCTGCCACACAAAAATCTTAATGCTAATGTTTCCCAGTGGTTTGTAAATGGCACATCTGCAAGTGGTGAGCTACACTTGCAACAGACACCATTAAACCTTATAGAAATTTGCTTCACGGCATGGTATAAGACTAAAAAAACCCCTTTTGTTTTGCCTTAACCACAGAGGCCAACTTAAAAAAGGTGTGCTATCAGTCCACAAATGGGGGAAAAAAGAATTTAACAGTTTATAAATACTTCCTTTATTCTCATAGCTGCTTATTTCGTCCCAGGTTCCTCTTAATATTTAAAAATAGCATGGGATTTCTTTTGTGGTAACAGAACTTTAGCTTTTACCTTATAAATAGTCATTAACATTCCTCCTGATTTTGTTTCCCTAAAATTATTTAGCTTCTATTTGGTTTATTTCTGAGTCAAAATGTGTATTTTTAAGAATGCGTATTTTCTGAAAATAGAGTCTAATTAGGTATGGTGGAAGACTATTGAAACCTGGAAGAGTAGTTCAGTTTGAAAATTTCTGCATTAGTCTCGGTCATTAATAAAGTTATTGGCAGCTGTATTTAGTTCTTGGTGATTGGATTTTTTTAAGGGAAGCAAATGACAAGATGCTGACTGTCAGCAAAAGGTGCCAATGCTGGCTCAGGTTCATTAGGAACTGAAGCTTCTTGTATTCAAAACATTCCTATTTTTGTCATTTGCAGTGCATAGGTCCTCACTGGAAATGAACCTCTGATAGATGAGACCTGAGCTACCCTGAAATACAGACCATGAGGAAGTCATGCACCTGACCACTTTGGCCAGGCAGAACCTGTAGGGGGGTACCTGCAGTGTCTCTTCAGTGTCTGAGGGCCCAGCAAGCCCCACCAACAAGGAAGTGTCCAGTGACTCAAAGTTCTCCCCAAGCCAACATTAGGCAATATCTGTGCTTCACTGTTCAGTGTACATCTGGGCTATGACACACTCCCAAATTTTTATTTCTGCTCCTTGACAGATCTGTCTGACCTGACCTGATATGAGTCAGCAGTGCACCACTGCAGCAAGAAAAGTAAATTGAATCCTGGGCTGCATCTGCAGGGGTGGGATTGGCAGAGATAGAAGAGATATGATAATCCCACTCTACACAGTGCTTGTAGGGCCACACCTGGAGCAGAGTGTCCAGTTCCAGTCACCACAGTTCAAGAAACACATGGACAGACTGGAGAAGGTTCAAACGAGGGCCACAAAGGTTGTCAGAGAGCTGGACAGACTGTCCTGTGAGGAAAGAGGAGTGTGATTTTTTTCTCCCTGGAGAAGAGAAGACTGAGGGGCACCTCATCACTGTATGCCAGTATTTAAAGAGTGGCTACAAGGAGGATGGATGTTCTCGATTCACAAGAAGCCACATGGAGAAGGTGAGGGGCTACAGGAAAAAGTTGCATCAGGAGAGGTTTCATCATGATAGAAGAAAGATATTTTTTACAGTGAGAACAAATATTCACTGGAACAACCTCTCCAGGGGTGTGGTAGAGTCCCCATCACTGGTGGTTTTTAACATGCAGAGTCCCCATCACTGGAGGTTTTCAAGATGTGACTGGACAGGGTGCTGGGTAATCTGACCTAGACTCCCTTTCCCATGACAGGTTGGAGCTGATGATCTTTTGACCAACCATCTGACATGGTTTAGTCTGTGATTTCATGGCATGCTCCACTTCTGTACTTTATAGGAACTCCTTTCCTTCCTGGCTTTGTGTCTTGCCATAAACCACACTTATCTTGCCCTTCAAGATAGTTCATCCGCTGGTTTTTAATCCTGGATTACTTTTACTGCAATCCTGCCCCTAACTCTACCCTAGCAAAGTTTCTTTAAGTTTTCCTGCTTCAGTTTGCTCAGTGCACATGCAGAGCATTGATTACATCTCTCCAGTCCTCACTCAGCCAAGTTTCATATTTATTAATCTCAGAAATCTTCCAGACCTTTTCCCATGCCAGAGATACCCAGGCTCTGTGGTACTTTCTCCTCCAGATGACAGAGATGTCGCTTATCTCTCCAGCAGGGCCTCACATCCTTCTGCTGCCAGGCAGACTCTCTTTGTGTTCTTAGTCCCTCTCAGGGCTACTATGTGCCCTGCAAGCTCTTGTATGAAGCTTTGCTATTCTTTTCACCTTTTGCATGACTCTTTATTTTACTTTTCCTGTCATGACCTTCACTGCTCTTTTTCTCCCTGCTCCACAGGCACTGCATTTCCTTTGTGCTTTCCCCATAAGATTTTTCTGTTTCTTACCATTTGCAACAGTCTGTCTGTACTTTTTTGTCTTTCTCTTCTGTTGAAAATATAAAACTTACAGCCTACTAGAATTTTAAAACTCCATTTGGCAGATCAGTAGACCTGAAGTGTGGGATAATGTTATGTTCAGAGCTTCAAGTTACAGAGAGGGAAATAAATACTAGTGTCCTATTTCAGTTGAACTCTGAAGGATTCTCATTTGTTCTTGAGTGCAGAGATTACCACTGCTGAATGGTAACTGATGTTCCCTAAACTGTATTTTTGGGCCAGTCTTGGTCTCAACTCCTTCTTCATATAATGCAAGAGTAGGAGAGAGAATTGCAGATGTAACTGCTGGCTAAGTAATCCTTGAAATTCATACATACAAAATGCAACCATATTTTCCCAGGCCCTGAATGCGTTGGAGCATGCCCCTGGGCATTGCACTCTGGTGATCCCTAGATGGCAACACGGCATAAAAGCAACCTCCAGGGAACAGCTCAAGCAGCCCTGAAGCTGCTTTAACCCACTCCTTTGGCTGACTTGGGCCTTAGCAGTCATATCCCCCCTTCAGCTTGAGTCTTGCTCTGAGAGCAGCTTAGAAAGAAATGAATTTTAGTGTCTTTCATTTGAAACTTCTATTCTTTTATATGCTGTAGGTTTCCTCTGGGCCTGCTGTTTAAAAGGCCAAGTCTTATAACTCCTTTAAGTGCCGTTTTTTCATAGCTGTGTGAAAACTTGAAGGAAAATTAATTTATCTAAGGGACAAAATTTTCCTTGTGACTCCTAGGTTTTATGGCAAGGGAAAACAAACAGTCGTGTAAGTCTTACAAAACTTTCTGTGCAACTCAAATCAAAAGGTGAGAAATAATGTTGGCAATCTAAGGANTGCTCCTTGACAGATCTGTCTGACCTGACCTGATATGAGTCAGCAGTGCACCACTGCAGCAAGAAAAGTAAATTGAATCCTGGGCTGCATCTGCAGGGGTGGGATTGGCAGAGATAGAAGAGATATGATAATCCCACTCTACACAGTGCTTGTAGGGCCACACCTGGAGCAGAGTGTCCAGTTCCAGTCACCACAGTTCAAGAAACACATGGACAGACTGGAGAAGGTTCAAACGAGGGCCACAAAGGTTGTCAGAGAGCTGGACAGACTGTCCTGTGAGGAAAGAGGAGTGTGATTTTTTTCTCCCTGGAGAAGAGAAGACTGAGGGGCACCTCATCACTGTATGCCAGTATTTAAAGAGTGGCTACAAGGAGGATGGATGTTCTCGATTCACAAGAAGCCACATGGAGAAGGTGAGGGGCTACAGGAAAAAGTTGCATCAGGAGAGGTTTCATCATGATAGAAGAAAGATATTTTTTACAGTGAGAACAAATATTCACTGGAACAACCTCTCCAGGGGTGTGGTAGAGTCCCCATCACTGGTGGTTTTTAACATGCAGAGTCCCCATCACTGGAGGTTTTCAAGATGTGACTGGACAGGGTGCTGGGTAATCTGACCTAGACTCCCTTTCCCATGAAAGGTTGGAGCTGATGATCTTTTGACCAACCATCTGACATGGTTTAGTCTGTGATTTCATGGCATGCTCCACTTCTGTACTTTATAGGAACTCCTTTCCTTCCTGGCTTTGTGTCTTGCCATAAACCACACTTATCTTGCCCTTCAAGATAGTTCATCCGCTGGTTTTTAATCCTGGATTACTTTTACTGCAATCCTGCCCCTAACTCTACCCTAGCAAAGTTTCTTTAAGTTTTCCTGCTTCAGTTTGCTCAGTGCACATGCAGAGCATTGATTACATCTCTCCAGTCCTCACTCAGCCAAGTTTCATATTTATTAATCTCAGAAATCTTCCAGACCTTTTCCCATGCCAGAGATACCCAGGCTCTGTGGTACTTTCTCCTCCAGATGACAGAGATGTCGCTTATCTCTCCAGCAGGGCCTCACATCCTTCTGCTGCCAGGCAGACTCTCTTTGTGTTCTTAGTCCCTCTCAGGGCTACTATGTGCCCTGCAAGCTCTTGTATGAAGCTTTGCTATTCTTTTCACCTTTTGCATGACTCTTTATTTTACTTTTCCTGTCATGACCTTCACTGCTCTTTTTCTCCCTGCTCCACAGGCACTGCATTTCCTTTGTGCTTTCCCCATAAGATTTTTCTGTTTCTTACCATTTGCAACAGTCTGTCTGTACTTTTTTGTCTTTCTCTTCTGTTGAAAATATAAAACTTACAGCCTACTAGAATTTTAAAACTCCATTTGGCAGATCAGTAGACCTGAAGTGTGGGATAATGTTATGTTCAGAGCTTCAAGTTACAGAGAGGGAAATAAATACTAGTGTCCTATTTCAGTTGAACTCTGAAGGATTCTCATTTGTTCTTGAGTGCAGAGATTACCACTGCTGAATGGTAACTGATGTTCCCTAAACTGTATTTTTGGGCCAGTCTTGGTCTCAACTCCTTCTTCATATAATGCAAGAGTAGGAGAGAGAATTGCAGATGTAACTGCTGGCTAAGTAATCCTTGAAATTCATACATACAAAATGCAACCATATTTTCCCAGGCCCTGAATGCGTTGGAGCATGCCCCTGGGCATTGCACTCTGGTGATCCCTAGATGGCAACACGGCATAAAAGCAACCTCCAGGGAACAGCTCAAGCAGCCCTGAAGCTGCTTTAACCCACTCCTTTGGCTGACTTGGGCCTTAGCAGTCATATCCCCCCTTCAGCTTGAGTCTTGCTCTGAGAGCAGCTTAGAAAGAAATGAATTTTAGTGTCTTTCATTTGAAACTTCTATTCTTTTATATGCTGTAGGTTTCCTCTGGGCCTGCTGTTTAAAAGGCCAAGTCTTATAACTCCTTTAAGTGCCGTTTTTTCATAGCTGTGTGAAAACTTGAAGGAAAATTAATTTATCTAAGGGACAAAATTTTCCTTGTGACTCCTAGGTTTTATGGCAAGGGAAAACAAACAGTCGTGTAAGTCTTACAAAACTTTCTGTGCAACTCAAATCAAAAGGTGAGAAATAATGTTGGCAATCTAAGGAAAGGCCCAAGAACAGCGGCTTCTAAAACATCGAGACAAAATATCAAAATTGAAAAAATGAGATTGAAAAATAGCCCTGAAAATCCATACTGTGCTGTACTTCTGTTCATTCTGCTTCAGAACCTTTGAATCAACAGCCCTGGGAAAAATAAGCTAAAATTCATCCCATGTCTCTAGACATGCACAAATGTACAAAACAGTCTCAAGCATCTATTTGGAGAATCTTTGCCAAAACATATCTCAGTAACCTATGCACTGAGCCCAACGATACTTTTTAAACAATAAATATGGCATTACATAGACTTTTGCCTGTTTTGTTGCCTATTAACTTTAAAGTCATTATTCTGTTCTACGTGTCACATTGCCAGTGACTGACTCTAGATAGTAGAGTGGTATCTGGTACAAAGTCTTTTTAGTATCTGTCTGGTAAAAAATTTTGAAAATAGTATCTACTTTACTGTGAATGTATCATGCCTCCTTAACCAAAAAACCAAAGAAACCTGCCATTGCTGAGTATGTTTTCTAACATGTAACACAGTATTTTCTGACCCCAATGAATGCTGGTGTAATTAATAGGTTTCACATGAAAAAACTCTCTTGATAAACTGTTAGAAATACCCTAATTTTCCAGTCTTTTTTGACAGCCAAACATATCAAAAGGACCTCGTGGCTCAAGAATAAGAACTCTGGCTTTGGGTCATGTCCCACATTTTGGCATCAATACCAACTACAGCTGCTGAAGAACAGTTTGATGTCTGGGATGTGTAGTGAGAGAAAATGGCTGGAGCATTAGAGCATGGTCTTATTTCATAAGGAGCTGGCATCCCTTCAGTCCCCAAAAAATTATTTCTGACTCAGCTTGCAATGAAATCATACACCACACCTTTTCTTTCCATGATTGATGGGTGAAATACTCTCTTCTGAGTTAATTTATGTACTCTTTTGACATACATCATCATGACTGTTGATTTACTGAAGGTGTTAGGACTGCTGTAGCCCATGTCCTCTGCAAATATTGCCTGGTGCAATGTGTGTGAACCACATATATTGATCATGGGTAACAGCTTTGAAACTTCTTTTCTTATCCCTGTTTCCAGTGGTTGCCTTAATCAACCCCTGCACCAAAATACTGACCACTGAGTTGTAACTGGACTGGAGCTTTCTCAACCTCTCAAATTGTAAAGTGAGCCCTGATGTCCATCCTCCTGTACTTAGCAGCACATAGTAGCATTACTTCAAATGTGAATGACAAAGAAAACTTATATATAGAACTGTTATTAGAGCTGTGCAGTTATGTGGAAGCAGATGAAGGCATCAGGTGCATACTACAATTACTTGACTTGAAAACAAATCGTTAAAAACAGCAAAGTACTTTCTGTGTGTTTGCCACAGGGGGTATCTGGGCTAATGCCAGAACACCAACATGCAGACTGGTAACTTCTGTGTGGTAGAGAGGAGTGCTGTGAGAATCAGCAGTAAGGCTCTAGCATCTGCTCTTGGCCAACAAGTTACATGAATTGATGCAGAGAGATGCAGCAGTTTTTGTTCAGACATTAAGAAATAATGATGATGATGAAGCTGGGATCAAAAATATCAGGTAGTTTCACCAACATTTATATCTCTTCATTCTTGTAAAGAATTAAAGTGAACTAGGACCTAGGTTCATATTCCTTGGAAGTACTTTATAAGACTGGTAATACTTTCATGCAAAGAACTTCACAAGCACTATGAACTCTCCACTGAGCTGAACTCAATTATTTTATGCAAGAGAGAGCTGAGCTCCCACATGGTCTTCTCAGTTGCTTTCTATAAAGCTTTAGCACAGACCTTTATTTCAGGTAGACTTAAGACATTTGTCAGAGAGGATAGTTATAAATGTTTCTGTCACTATGAAAAAAAAGCAGCTTAGATGGGTTT
Source organism: Promerops cafer (assembly GCA_013398275.1). Classification (NCBI taxonomy): domain Eukaryota; kingdom Metazoa; phylum Chordata; class Aves; order Passeriformes; family Nectariniidae; genus Promerops; species Promerops cafer. The sequence continues at coordinate 14,589 of VZSE01010906.1, forward strand.
ACTTGGTTTTAGTCTCATTTTCTTTTCTGAGCTCAGAGTCCTTCTCTCCACTGTTAACACATTTTTCTTTTTACTTACTGGATATTGTTTGATCAATCACCAGTTAACCTACTCACACTTCATTGAATTTCCTCATTTATCAAACAACACACCAAATGGAGTTGGGAGACTATTGAGCCAGCATAAAATCAAATGGACTTTATTACTACAGTATTAATAAGCTTAACATCTTGGAAATGAAGGGAGAAAAGACTGAACACATGTAAGTTTCATAGGAAGAATTCTCCTGGAGTAAAACATAAAATGGAAGGAGAATCTAGTTCTTTAAAAAGCACGTTAGTAAGGAGTTTGTTTCTGTAGTGAAGTATTACTAGTCAAAGGGCTGGAAATGTTAGGAATATTCTTTTATGTGAGCTTTAAATCTGATATTAAAAGTGCTAATCCTTTTGGGAAATTTCAGATAAGATAAAATATTATAAAAAAAAGGAACGTTTTAGTTTAGTTTTATTATTGGGGATTTTTTGACTTGTGACTTTTCTTATAAACTATTTTGCTTCACCTTTCTAACACTTCAGATTAGTAGTGCTTGATGGTTGATTAACTCTTTTATTCTGTATTTGAAGACTTTAGGTAGTAGGTAATACTATACTTTGCGTAAGTATAGTATTAGATTCTAAAAATACATAAATTGCATATTTATGTAATTCATGAAAGATTATTTATATTTAAACTGAAAGTACTTCATGAATTTTATACAGCATGATAATTGTTTATAATTTCCATGTATTAAGTCAATACATTTTTCAGCTCAAGCTCTTTGTGCAACAAGTTCAAAGAATAAGCAGGAAAATCGAGGGCCTGCAGATCAAACTGGCACAATCCTACATTAGAATACATAATTTATGCTTATTTTCTCATTGATGCACTGATTGTATTGCTAGACTTGGATGTAAAATTGCTAAGAATATACTTTTTTCTCTAACGATACAATTTAAGAGGAAGATTCTTTAATAAAATTCAGAAATAAAGAGCAATTTGTCAGCTCCTTTGCAGTCACCCAGACCAGTACCAACATGAAAGATCTCATTAATTTCAGATAAACTTGTCAAGAAGATCAAAGTCAAATTAGTAGTTTAATGCAGTGTACAAGTGTATTGAAGTATCATTACTAGATGGCTACAGGTAAATGCAAGATTATTCTTTTCTAAGTTTTCTTTTATGTCTGTGCTTACAGAGGCCTTCTTAAAGTTGACTGATATTTGGACAGCATCTGACAAATATTTCAAATCATCAATTCATCATTTTACATGTGGTTTGCTAAATGAGCAATGACATTTCATACTTTTGAATTTCAGAAATGTCTCATTTTAGCAAAACTTCCTTTCCATTCAGAGTAAGGCCACTCTGAGATGTTCCTTAGAGTGAATAGTTGCTTTAAATACTTCTGTGGCCTTTCTCTTTACTCAATTAATGTTGTCTTTTTATTGCCTTTACTTCAGCTCATCTGAATTACTTAGGGCCCAGAATTCCTTTCCTTCTCTACAGATTTCCCCTTAAATTTCCAACAGGGCTTTGTAGCAAGTTTCATGGGGAAATTCCGTTTCTACTGTCATGTATTGCAGTCCATCTCTAATACATTTTTGAACCTGCTGGCCAGTTTCAATTATATCTGACAAAGGAAGAAACTGTGTTTATGTCAGTCTGCTTTTTGTGTTTGTAATTCAAGTATCTAACCACAATCAGAGTTTTGTGAACTCCTAGTGATATTCATGTATGTAAATGCATTCAACTCCTACTAATTCCATTTAAACAGAGAGACACCATATTAATACCCTCTCTGAAGAAATTCTTACAGAAAATAAATGCACAGAGATGTTCCACAGTGGAGACTTGGCTTCTGTCCTTCTACTGGTTTTTTATGATTTTAAGGTTTTATTACTTGCAGTGGTTTTATAACCAAGTGCCATCAATTTTGTGGTATATATATTCTTCTAGCTCCATCACCACATTAACAGTTTGTTTGCCTAGTTAGGATCATATCCTGAGCTACCAAGGGGTTTGAATAAAATGCTTCCTCATATGCACTTCACCCCATTTGTGGAAGTGGAGAAATCAGTGAGAAGTCTGGTTGCATTGCTTTGAGAAGTAAAATGTGTTTTCTGATAGAGGTAGTATTACATGTTCAACTAAATATGAGCTTAAATAACGTAGCATAATAAATTAAAATTTAAACACGTTGGAGGATAAGATATCACCATGAATCAGTAGTTCTGGCTTCTTGGGGAAAGGAGAGTTTTCCTGGTACCAGTGAAATGTTTTCTTTGGGGTACAAACATAGCTGATACAGAGTCAGAGACACAGAGAAGAGCACAGGAATCTCAGCCACGCGCAGATCTGGGAGTGCTCTCACTTGTTCATCTGGCATGGGCTCCTGTGTGGGGTCAGTAGGTGAGAAAGTGAGAACAGCCAGGGAGGGAAGTGAAATGTCAGGCAGCTGCCAAGGACAGCAGACACCTGGGGAGTGACATGGAGAGCAGCCACGTGCAGGGTGATCCTTGCAAGGTGGATACATCCTGAGCTGCCGACAGGTGGTAAGGGAGGGAAGTTGTTTCTGCATCTGGTTCCCAGTGCTCATTATTTACCAACAGACATACTCTCCATGAATTTGTGAAGCATATTTAAAAGCCATTTATATTTTTAGTTTCTATTATAGAAATTATTTCTGGTTGGACTTAATTTGTAAATGGCTGATTGATTTTCTAATCTGCCCTGATTTTAGAAACAATGATTATTTTTAAGTCACATTCTGCCATCACTTCTAATTCCATGGCTTTACTGTATGTGTCAGATAAGAAGGATTCTGTTGTATTTTGGGGAAAACTACAATCAATTTCTTGACCTAAGTGATGCAATTCAATGTCTCTTGCTATCTTTGTCACCCTTCTCTGCTCCTGTTCTACATTTTTATTACTTCTGAGGTAGGACTGCCAGAGGTAGATGTAGTAGTCAAGATGTGGGCATACCATCCATGCATACAGCAGGACAATGATGTTTTCTTCTGAATTTTAGCTTTCTTTGCTTATTATCCTCTGCTGATCTTTATTTCAATAATCCAATAGATTTTAACATTATTCACTTAATACTAAGAGTTATTTCTCTTTGTAGAACTAGCTACAGTAAGATCAATTTTTTTCAGGAGAGGGAATTATGGTAACTTCGAACCCATTTTATTATACATGCAGTTGGACTTTATTTTCCCAGTGTGCAGTTACAGAAATGATGGTGACTTCTCTCCAGGTATACTATATTTATCCATCTTCAACATTACATCTGTAATAGTTTCTGCTAATAACTTTCCCAAGATGGAGGTCACACTTAGGAGCTTAGTGTTTCCAGGATTATACAGGGAGACCTTGTGAAGGGATTATGTTTCTCACACTCAGTTTCCCTGGTAGTGAGATTTTAGAACTATCAGGTCTAGTATTGTCACATTTTGGAGCAGACACTTGGAATTTGGCAGCAGAACCTCTTTGATATTAGTGATGCAAATTTGCTATTTTTAGGACCACTGTCAAATTTTGGCCAAGTAAGCCTGGGAAAACAATTCCTATGTGTTCAGTAAATACTAATAGATTTTTCTTAACTATAAGACATCCAATTTTATTGTTTTGACTTCTTTATGGCAATTATGTATGGCATATAATTTTTCAGAAATATTGTATCTATATGTAGCATTCTCCATTACAAGCTCCTAAATATTAATGAGACTCTTACTCTGCTGTGCCTTGTACGAAGTGGGGTCACTGGATCCCTACAGCTGTTTCTCCATCCCTGCCTCCCTGCTGGCTTAGCAAAGAGGTAGCTTAGTCTGAGGACTCTAGAGCTCAGCAGAATGCCCAGCACTTCTGCCAGGGTACTGAAAGTTACTGTGGTGTTAAAACTAAGACTGTGCATAATGTCTCAGGCTTTCCTTGTTCAAACACTATCAAGTGGAGAGCCTGCAGATGCAGTCTGCCTGGTGCACAGGTCTGCTGGGCAGCTGCATATTAAAGAAGGCAAAAAGAATGTGGTTAACAGGAAAAACCAAAAGCTGAATGGCAAAGGAAGAAGGAGAAACCCCACTGGGATCTTAGAATTAATCCATAATTCTTGGAGTGAATGTGTGTATTTGTTATCAACAGATAGCTTTGAAATAAATGAAAAGGTATGTGATCTCTCCTGATTTTTCAGTGTAGAAGACAGCATCAAGTTGCTGGGCAGTTTCCTTGTGTTGTCAGCCTGAAGGGTCCAGTATTGTTCAGATCCTGTGTGGGTATAACTGTATTTACACACGATGAAATTTCTGGAGAGGCAGGGCAGAGAAAGCAGTGCATGTTTATCCTTCTCTCTTTTTTTTTCTTTAGATGTTTGAGAAGCTATATTCATATTAAAGCATAATAAAAAACAACAGTCAAAGCCCAGTTTTTGAGACGTGTTAAAGTTGCAAATTTTTTGTTTGAGAAAGTGTTGTGTGGGCAACCTTCATTTGGAGAACTTCTGCAAATAGGAGGTTACTTTGTACTTTTTCTACAAGATCCCTGCTTCCTACCGTGCATGAAACTTGGTCCTCATGGAATGAATTTGTCTCTGATATTCCCAGATAATTTCTTTTCAGAATATGTAAACTGAATGTGCAGTAAACGAGGCAGAAATGTGCCTCAGAAAAAGGAAGGGTTCAGGCAGCTGCACAGCCTCCCAGTAGCACTGAAATTCTGTCTTCCTGTATGATTCTGGCCCAGTTACTCTAGTAAAAGCTGGAAAAGTGGTGGAAGGTACAGTTTGGAAATGTTAAAAGTGAAGCCAGTGGGAACCCAGAACACACAAAGTGTTAACACTGGAAAAAAATCAAAGCTCACCTTGGACTTTCAGAAGAGGTTGACATTACTGACTTTGCTCTCTTCACACTCATATATAAACTTACACCATCACCTCATCCATCGTAAAAAAGTGTCTCTGCAAATGCACAAATTAATGTTTTTAAAGTACTCACAGAAGTGACCTGCCCTGTAAAGAAAGAGGAAAAAGCTATCAGAAAGTGATAATCCATTTCCAAAGCATTGTTTGCAAGTTGTGTAATGTACATCAACAATTTGAATGAAGTTATCAATAGCAGTTGGTTTAGGGATTCCCACTGTGCAAAGTCAAGATGTTTCAGGAACATGATGACATAGGAATTCTCCCAGGAGATGTCATGGCATATCAAGTACAATGAAATGGGAATTGAAGTTACAAGTGCAAACGTAGTTTTGGCATTTCCTAACCTGCGAGTACTTGATCACACAACAATAAGTATTTAAATACAGCATATGCCCAAGTTCAATGCTTATGATCAGTTTATTAATCTGTCCAGGATTATGCTCCTTCTTGTATTAAATAAGAAATTTCAGTACCTAGTCCATGTGTTTTTACAGGCTGCTCAGCAGCCACCTTTTTAAAGTGAGTCATCACATTCATCTCTTTGCCTGGTTGCATGATTTATATCTGAGTAAAGATACACTATAATGAAGAGCAAATGGATAAAATAAACATGCAGTTGTAAAGATTACATATATTTGCACTTTAAAATCATTAGCTATGATTGCTTGCTCTTGCTTTTCCCAATTTGTTGTGCAAATGTTACTTTGTTTTATAGTGGACATTATGAGAGGGATGGGGTTTCTGTTTATTCAGGGATGATTTCTCTCTCACTGGATCTGAGCACTCAGAATAGAAAAGACATGCAGGTCAAGGAGTCTTACTTAAATTTTCAGTTAATGAACATACTGCACTATAGTGTTGTATCTCAAGCTTGTCCTGTTGCTAGTCACTAATCATTAGATATTATGCAAATAATTCAATAATTGGACTCCTCTACACTCATCATGGAAAGCTTTGTGGTTCTTGGTGTTGCACAGACACTGGGACAATGTGGTCTCTGCAAGCAAATTACACAAATAGACCTGGGGGTCTCTGACCAGGAGATTGGGGAAGGAAATTGCTGAAAGGCCAGAGGCTGCTCCTGTGACCATCACATACTCCATGCCCACAACCTGCCCCATCAGTGTTTCACAACAGGTTATATTACTTATATGACACACAGAAATAGGAAAAAGTGGGTATTATCTGAATCCTGCTATGCTCAGACAGAGTATAATTCTTTTTCTTAGACATTCACTAGTTCATTGTAGAAATAAGCAGGACAACTTGAGGATGCTCCACTTATTGTTCTTTCCAGGATCACTTCCATTAGAAAAATATTTTCACAGAGGCAGTGGCTCATGTCTCATTCTGTTAATGTTCTATGTACCTTAAATATGCTTTTGATTTGTATTATTTATGCTTATAGTCGTGACTTAGGTGCATAGCAGTGTGCTTGTGTTATTTTTGTACAATAGCACAGAGGGTTTTTCACAGTGAGCTTGTAAAGACATCATTCACTGTTACTGGCTCTCTTTTTTGTGAATGCATTTTTCATTACCAACATCAGTTTATGAACATCACAACATTCAGGTAGAATACAGTGTGTTTTATTTATGGCTTATATAGTATTTGAGTACCTTACAAATATTAATTAATGCTGCCACGTCTCTGTGAAGCAGCAGATATATTCATTTGACAGCTGGGGAAACTGAGGCATGGATTGCTTAGTTGAATGACCTAAAAACACATAGCAGATCTGAGACAGTGCAGGCCTTTAAAACAGGATCACCTTTAACCTCTGCAGCAGCATGGCTGTTATTCTTACAATGGGACAGTTATAGACTAGCATCAGTGTATGTTCAGATATTAATCTCTACTGATCCATTTACCTATAAAACTATTTCAAGACAAATTAAAATATGTTTCTACTCCAGGCAAAGCTGTCTGTTGCTTGTACTGTGGTAAAATTTAATCAAGGTGTTTCAAAATAAACTGTTTTGTCAAGGCATTGCTGTAATTGGTGTATCAGCAGCACAGTTTTCACCCACCAAAGGATGATTGAATCAGAGGAAAAAAAATCCTTGAGGAAAAGTTGAAGAAGCATTACAAGTACTGAATTTGGAAAAGTATTTATATCAATATATGTATTGCTTTTACTTCCTTATTATGTGTTTTTGTTGTTGTTGTTACTGTTTTGATACCTTTCTTAAAAGGAACAATTTTCAAATTTGGAAAAGGAAATAGATAAATTCCTAGAGGGTGATAAAATCATCTTAGTGGACTTCTTTATTTCTCTTTCAAAGAAATGGGAAATGTAACATTAAGATTAATTTCTCATAGCATTGGAGGTCTGTCACACACATTTGTGTTTGAGCTGGTCTACTAAACTCTTTTCATAGTTAACAGAGATAATCAGGCATTTCTAATGACCAATTTATCTGAACTGTTTAAAAGATCTATTTTGGGGCCAGATTAATTGCATTCTAGAAACATCCATTTCTTTCCACTTGCCAGAAAGTCAAACAAGTTTAATCAGAGACTAATTCAAATGGAGACATGTAAACTGGATGAGATGAATTACTGATTCTCTGTAATCTTACACAAGGTTACAGCTTGCCCATACTTTTAACTGGAACACTGAAAAATATCTCCTATACACCAAAAGCATTGATGGAATGCTAAAATACAGCAGCTTGAAAAAAAAGGGCAAGAAATGGAAATTTGATCAGTTGTGTCCTCTGTACTAACTTCTGTAAATGTAACAATGTACAATTTTAAAAGTATGGCAGATTTTATATATACTGGAATAGTCATTTGTCTTTCTGAGCTTTCATGTGAAACTTCTGTTTTGTAACTTGTATAATTCTTTTTATGGAAGGTGTTCTATTTCAAAGTATTAAACAAGTTTTAACTTAAAAACTGAGGAAGTTTAAACTCTAAAATTAGGGAAAATTTTCAGTAATTTCTCATAAAAGTTGAATTAAACTTTTCTACTTTCAATTCATGTTATTTGAAAAGCTTTAAATAACGTTTTAACTACTTCTTATATTTTTACTTTTATATTTAAATGTGCTTTGCTGTAGCTGTGCTACAGATATTACATGTATCTTTGATTTGAAGCTTAAACAATATTAAAATTCTTCTATAAAGAATTCTTCAACTGAAAAGGGATTTAGGAAGTGCTTATATGCATTGAAGTGAATCTGAGCAACAGAATTTCAATGCAAATGTTTATAATATATACTATAATAGGAAGCTTCAAAGTCTAACAAGCAACTTAGCAAAATCTATTTGTATTCAAGACACATTTTTCAAGAAAACTTAGTTACAAAAATGTAGAAGAGGATCACATTGGTGTTTCTGACATTACTATGAAAAAAATGCTGAAGGTTTGTCTGAGAAAGGACAAAAAAGCAACTTAAAAGTGAAGGCAACAGTGCTGTGTTAGCTTCCAAGTTCATTACTGAAACTGATGAATTAGTACAGAAATTGGCAGTAGTGAATTAAGGAAAACAAGCTCTAAAAAAGGGAAAAGTCCTGCATGAATGGAAGAAACTGAAGAAGTTGGAGTACCCTCTCAAAAAGAATGTTAAATAATGAAAATAATGATGAGGAGAGAGAAGGAAGTGTAGCAATCATGTGGGTTCAGCAAGTTAAGAAAAAAGATCATATTCAGAAGTAAGGTGAGCTGGATAAACCCAAGGAATTAGATTCTCCCCAGTTAATCTCAGACAGACAAGAGAAAACTGCTGCCTCTGCATTCCAGGTCTGGCATTCACAGGGCTGATTCATACAGTAATTTTAACCTGAAATTATTAAAAAATATTTATAAAAATAGATAAGCATTTTTATCGAGTTGCTGCAGGTGAAATCTGTGATACAGAGAGGTAAGAATTCTGCCAGGCTCTCATGGGCAGTACTTTAGGTTCTGCCATGAAAGTACCTTATGTCACTATAATTTACAGCACCTCTATGATAGTGCTGAGTTATGTCTGTGTTCAGTGGCTGTTTTATTTCTTTCCTCTCCATCTGAATAGAAAGCATAGTATTTCACTCATGTAAACTAAATTCATTCAGCTTTCAGGCAGGTTTCCTTCATCTTCTTGCAAAAAAA
>VZSE01010906.1:23768-34560 GCA_013398275.1 Promerops cafer
TTTTTTTTTTTTTTTTTTTTTTTTTTTTTTTTGTTTCCCTTCTGGCTAATACAGTATCAAGAATCAAGAATCAGCCATGATAACTACCTCCCTTTGTTTTACTGTAAATAGGCAGAAACCCAATACAGGAAAACCTGATCAAATTACTGAGTTCAGTCCAGCTACAGCAAGATGTATTTTACTGGTGGTTTTAGTCTAAAGTACCTACATGGTAGGAGATGGTACAGTCTTATTTTCCAAGATGTTGGTCATCACATTACCTCCAAATTTGCATTGCATTTTGCCTATTCCAATCCTGAAGTGTGTTTTGTGAACTTAGTATAATAGTAAAGTATTCCAGGAGAAACAGAAGCAAATGAGGGCAGAGGTTATTAAATTTTCTCATACACTGGACAGGTGAATTTAATAATTTTTTATTACTACAGTATTACTGTGTCAGTGCTCCCTGTCTGTTAGCAATTGGCACTTAGCTTAATTCAGTGAGAAAACTGTCTTGTTCATAACCTGAACTGCAGCTGTTTACACTTGGAGAAATTGATTGCAGGAGAAGGAATTTTTTTGTTTTCCTACCTGTCCTATTATTTTTTCAGATTTGTGAAATTCCCAGGATTTAAAATGTTTCACTTTAACTTTTCTCATTGTTTTGTGAGAGGAAAATACAAACATAAAGGAACTGAATCTAGATTATAAGGTGAAACAAAATATTTCCTCGATTTCCAAAACAATCTGTTGGCTCTTGGGTATTCTTAGTTCCCATGTTTGGATGTATTAATGAGTTTTGCTTCCTTTAACTGTAGTGAACCACATAACCCCTCTATAATATAATTTTCAGCAGCTGAACACAGCATGTTTGGCTTTTGGGGACTTTTGCATGAAAATACATTCTGTCTTGGACTTCATATTTTCCTCTACATGACAGTAATAGAGACTGTAGTGGAATGTATTGGGCTGTTACATGACATTTATACTCCAGTATTTGATTTCAGAGCCATCCACAAGAATCTCATGATGGACGGAGTTAAAGCTTAATACAGAAATTGAAATTCATAGGATTATCCCTAAAAGCATTAAAATACAGTCAATAACATATTTTGGAGCAAAATACTTCCATGGTGGCTAGCCATGTGGAAACAATGAAAATGATTCTAAAGGGGTTTACAGCAGCAGTGGTAACCTACAGAAACCCTTTATTATCTGTTTTTCTTTGAGCATTGAAAGATGACACAGCCCATCCAGCACTACTGTGTGAGAGCTCTCTTCTTTGTCATATTTGTTCCCATATCCAGCAGTTCAAAATACATACCAATACCTCCACAATAATAGATATTCTGTAGTTTTCCAAATATTGAAGAATTTCTTTTAAGTTATCAACTGCCAGCATTTCATTGGTTTCATATCAGACTTCTCAATCTTGAAGAAGATGATGGAAAAAAGTAAAGAAGGAACTCCATTTCTGAATAAGGTCCTGTGAATTAGTATAAATAAAATTGAGGAAAAAGGGAAACATTATTCAATTTATCAGTTTTGAAATTAGTTTTATTAAATTAATTAACTACTTCTGAGTTCTTAAAGGTAGCTCATTAATTTGTAGTTTGAATGAGTTTACTCAGGACTTGGATATGTTAAAATAAAAACATTTACCAGCTGACTAATGTTGTGCTAAGAATAAACAATATCATATAATGTTATAATTTTTCATTATAGAATGTAACTTTGGAAACAATCTTACCTGAAGAAGAAAATCTTCCATGCAGGAAGTAGTAGATGTTAAAGATAAATCTTCTCTTTTCTTTAGAAAGAAGATTATCTGATTGTAACTATTGCCATCACGCCAAAAGTCACCAGAGACCTTGGAATATGCTTCCCAAACCCAGTGTTTTAACCATACTGAGGACCATTTCTCTCTGATGCACTGGAAATTTGTTACACCAATGAACATGTTTCTGGCTGAGCTGATTACATATTAAAGATATTCAGTCATGCTGACATACAGAAAGTATGAATGGTAAATAATTGTAAAACATAATCTGTGATGAAAATTGTATGAAGATTTATAAGCATTAATGTGTTTTGCCATTAAAAATATTTTTGCTGCATGGGGAATATTTATACAAGCAAAGATTATAATTTTGTAGTAGCGGTCAAATGAGGAGCCTACTCCAGAGGCAGAAAATACCTATAGTTAAATTAGGTCCAGACAAACAATAATGTAGGGTCCTTACAATGGCAATGATTACCTTCAAATTGACTCCATAAATTATTAGGGCTACTCTCTGTGGCAGTCAGTTTTCCTTGAATGACTACACTATGTCTCTTTAATTGCTAAATGCTTTGAACCTGCAGGATGATCAGGAGAAATCAGACACACCTGGCCATTTAAACTTTCTGTTGCAATTCCTGAAATGACTGCCAGCCTTACTTGCTCCTTGTTTATGGGCTAAAAATATGGCAACATAAGTGCTTTTTAAAATTCTAAAAATTAGTGAAATAATTTTGTTCAGTAGTTAGCCAAGAAAACTAGAATTTATCTGTGTTCTCAGTCTTTACAGACTGTAAAAAAGGTATTGTTTGGATGTTGCACCAATATTTCCACATTGGCAATTAATTTATTTCTTAATGTTTTGCATCCCTGTCCCCTGAACTTGAGGTTTTGCTTCTGTAAAAAGAGATAATGATTCTTATGTCTGCAGATAGTTTTGCCTGCTTGGGAACATATTCTCATCTTGCAAGTAAGTTTTTAACAACAAAACTTTATGTCTTGGTTTTAGGTAAATATATAACTCCAGAAACATTATATATATTAATCCTTTTTTGATCTTGTTTTGTGCTAAATGCTGCTTCAGCTATTTTATAGCTTCATTATATTAGCAGGAAAGTATGTAGGAGCTTTAATATAAATTATTATCACAGCTATAAGGTATTATGTATTTACATATAAGATCTATAGTCCAAAAAGATCACAGAATTAAATATAGAACATAGTTTTAAAATAAAATATGTTACTCTATGTTCTAGATTAAAGCTTATGTGTTTTTCTAAAGTAACCTTTGCTTTTTTCACCATTCCCAAGGAACTAGAACTTCTACTAAATGGCAAAAGACTGCCATCAATAAATCAAGTGAATAAAATCCAACAAGCAGAAGCTGGCCTGGAAACTGGTAAATGGAAAGCTGCTCGTGTAGGGTCCTGATTAGAGAACATTAAACATGCCATGAGGATGTTGAAAGTTTGCCCTCAGTGAAGTGCTATTTATCTTCTTGTGGTTTTTTTTTTTCCCCCAGCTATTATTGAAATGACTAACTCCATAAAATCTAAAGTTTGTGCCAGTTCCTCATTTATCTCTATGAAGTGGCTACTAAAGGATGAGGTAAGGATATAATAAAGCATGAGGTAAAGAAATGCTACAGTGAAATGTAAAATTCTCATCTGGGGATGAACCTGCCAACCTCTGTGCTATGCAAGTGCTTTCCAAAATGGGAAAATTCCTGTGTCTGGACTGATTCTTTCATTGCCTTCATCACTGAGTGAAAATGCAGGGACTGCAAGGGCCTGCAGCAAGAAATGCCAGAAAGACCAGTTCTTGGGAGTTACAGAAAGCTTTCTTCACTCTTTTCAGAAAACACCGTGTGCCAGTTTCTAGAGGAAAAGCAGACACTGTTTAGATGTTTTCTCTATTGAACATCTTTCTGAGCAGCTTTCATCTTTGCGAAGGAAGCAGTGGAGCTTTGGCACAGTAGAACTTGCTAAGCTGTCATCAGGTACAGAAGATCTGAAAGACAAAGGAGCTTTTGAAGACAGTTAAATAGAGAGAAGCACTGCTAAATGCAGCAGAGATACAGAGACCTGTATTCTATTATTTAGGTCCCTGTTTAATTTACTCCCCCACCTCACATGCACTTATTCAAGAAATGTTACTGCTCTGGCCATTCCCAGTCTCAGGATGAAGAAACAGACGCTAGAGAAAGTTGCTGGAGATGCTGTGAAAAGTAGAATTATTTTAAGAGCAACTTAAATAGGGTAAAACACTTTATTTGATACATAGATGACAGACTGTCAAACAAATTACACAAGATTGGGAATACTGGCAGAACGTACAAAATATAAATAGGCATCAAGCTTAATGAGAAAATATGTTATGAGGGAACTGTAGAGCTATATAGATGAACAGGAAGAATACCCATGAATGCATAGAGTTGTGCAGGAACTAACACATCCTGCCAAGAAGCTCAGTACCACGGTTGCTGGGGGTACTTCACTGGTTCTAATTTGGAACTAGCTCAGATACTTCTTCTACTTGACAATTAGATATAGCTTATCTTGTATAGTGTTCAATTTATTTTTTTTTTTTTTTTTAACATGCAGATATATGTCACATGGACATTTAAAAGCAACACTGAAAAATGTAAGTTTGGTGTCAAAGGGAACTGGGCCCTGGTGGAAGAATTCAGATGGTACCGTCTTGAGGCAAGGGTGTTGCATGAACAAATTGAAAGGGCTTTTAAAAGGTTTTTTATAACATTTTATTAGGACTTGAAGCCCCTTCTGTTTGGACAAAGAGGGAAGGAGGATGTTGAGTAGATGAAGATCCCAAAATGGCATGTGGATTTTCTTTTTTTAAAAGCAATGTGAGGAAAAAACCTTGGAAAGTATCCAGAGAACACATACCTGAATGTGCAGAAAGTAAAGTATGGCAACTTTTTGGGAAGAAAGATACTAGTTCTTTTTCTCAAGTTTGGTTAAGGCTGATAAAACCTTGAAATGACATAATTTGAGAGAAGGACCCATGGAGAATATTGCTAGAAGAACAAGTAATGACACTGAACTTGATTTGTTAGTCATCAGCATAGAGATGATAACTGAGGATGTGTCAGCTGATGAAATTGCTTGGAGAAAGAGCATAATGTGAGATGAGCAAAGGGCTATAGATACTGCCCTGGGGAACAATGAGAGTGTGGAAAGAGCAAAAATACTCATCAAAAGATCAACTACAAGAACAGTCTTGAACAGAACTGGAGTGAAAAAAACTAATCTTCAAGTCTAGTGGGTGTGAAACGCCAGGAAGGCAAGAATGATCAATGGCATCAAAAATTGGAAGAAGGTAAAAGAAAGAAAGTATGGGGATGAAGGACAGGGAGATTATGCATGTCAAGAGCAGCAGGAGTAAGCTTTTCCACATGGGGAGGCTGTCTGGGAGATGACAATGACAGCAAGATGGTCGGAGGTACTGACAGGGCACAGTCCACAGAAGCTGGGCAAGGCAAGCCGAGCTGGCCAGGTTATGGTTGTTGGTGTCACCAAACAGCCCAGATCACAGGGCAAGCCCAAAATGATGGGACATAATCTGAGGTGAAGTCAGAATCAAGGTCAGAATCAGGGCTGGCAACAGCAGCCAAGTTCAATCAACAGAGCAGAAGTGTGAAGACCAGGCAGGCCCCAGTCATGGCAGGGAAACAGCTCAGCAGGGCGAGGTCAGCGAGGCCACGGCCAGGCACAGGCAACCCCAGAGCGGAGCCCAGGCTGGGGCTGGGGACCCTCAGGTCCCCAGGGGAGAAGGGACCGTCCTCTCACCACTGGCTGTGGCACAGCTCTTCCCTCAGCTTCCTCCCCAGCTGCATCATTCCAGAGGCAGCCTTGACCGCGGGCAGCTCAGCCCCCGGCAGAGCCGACAGGCTGCGCTCAGGTAATTCACTGCATTTAATGACTTGTGGTGGACCCTGGCACAGTTCATGGGAATTTTGTGATGGGTTTAATTAGAGCCAGGAACTCATCCCCAGGCCTGTATCTGACCATAATACCTTCTTGCTATTGCGATGTGTAAGGTGGGAAAATAATTTATTATGATTTAGAGGCTGGAATGAGAATCACAGCTGCATTGTGATAAAAAAAGAAGACAATCTGTGTTTTGAAGGACTTAAATATAAAGCACAACGCATTCAGGAGGGAAGAGTTTACAAGATAAAAGAAATGCTATTGTTTTCCATTCCCTGTGCACTTTTTAATTTTGGTATTGTTTAAATGCGAGATTTCTTTTCAAGGCTTAGAAATTTCTTTTAAAACATCACTCACAGTATAGGCTAATAATTTATCATGGATGTAAATTCCAACATAAAATAAAATTTAAACTCAAGATCCATCTGTTAGGATTCAATTTTTAAAGAAAAATATGAATATAGTTTTCCAACTAAAGGAGCTATCAAACCAGTGAAGGCTTCTTGCAGTTTTGGAATGAAATCTGAAAGACCTGCAGGAAAGTCTGGGTCTGGCAGGCAGCCAAGCAGGCACAAATGGCAACACACAGCTGCAGTCTGATGCTGCATTATTTATTCATGTGTGTCCGTGGAGTAGAATCATGGAGACATTCAAATCTCTCAGGACTACAAGTGCAGGACTGGCTTTTTATAAACATGGAAATTATTTTTAGCAATTTTTAATGTTTAGAATTCTTTCCCTTGAGATGTGAAGAAAAGGAAGTTGAAGGGAATATCTATTTTGACATAGGTGAAAATGGTCATTGCCTGAACTTCTGACATGGGAGAATATTTTAGATTGTCTGAGAGCTACTTAAGCATTTTTAAAGGAAAAATATTAAAAGACTGATAACCTGGGAGCATATTAGTTTAAGATGCATAAAAATATACTTCTGGTCTATGTCTGCAACACTAGATTGTCACTAAAAATGGAAAATGTTATCAAAGGAATAAATTTCAGCAGGTAGGAATTAGTTGCTTTTATTCTCGAAGCTGTACAGAGAGAGGGTGTTACACACTTGCATTATATCTGTCATAGTACATTTTGGTTTATAGACTTGTTTTAATCTTCACTTTAAATATTTTTAATATTAATATTTTCTGTGTCTAATTTCAGAATACTGTATTTACTATGAGAATGCAAAAGCAACTTTTCAACAGTAAGAACTCTAGCTTAAAATCTTACATTACAAAAGCTTGTAAAACTTTAAATTGAGTAATACATCTCTCATTTCCTATAGGGAAGAAAGGATATGAGCTGAAAAGAATTTTAGCTGCAAGTCTGAAAGAAATATTGAAAGACCTGCAGCAAGTGAGGAATTCTGTAGCAGATCAGCCAAGGGCACATGGGTCAGAGGGTGAGACCCTCTATGGGCATTCATCTGCATGTGCAGTCAGTAAAAATTATGGCTTTGGCAGACAGTCTTAAGATGGATACTTAAAGTATTTTTTATTTTTTTTAATTTTATTTTTTGCTGAAAATACATATTATTAATACTTGAGTGTGATTAGGAATATGTCAGATGAAATGTGAATTTCTAAATTGATCTATGCAGATAATTATCTATAAAAGATAATTAGCCTTAAGAGTCTTTTGCCCTATGAAGATGAGAAGATAAGTCAGGGGATTCTAAATTCCTTTTTTGATAGGTGCCTCAGTCTCTTTCTTTCTAATTCAGAACTTAATTAATAGAACAGAAAAAATAATGATCCAAATATGTACTGAAGTATTTTTTAACATTAATCAAATTTACCTGAAAGTTCTCTATGAGTTTTGAAATATGATTTTGTGATGTTACAGCCAAGTTCTTTGAAGACCAGTGTTCTAAGGCACAGGAGGCAGAGCTAATTTATGTAGTCTTTGCCTTTGTGTTCTTTTCACTGCAGTCATTGCTGTTTTGTGTCCTTGCATTTCTACTGGAGATGCAGAACCCTTATGGGCTGTATTCATCTTCTCTGCTCAGCTGCAGCTGCCTTGCTTCTGCAAGCCTCTGAAAAACTGTGCTGTGATTTTTACATCTAAATGTAACTCTTAATTACTCTCTGCAATTGTTATGCAGATTGTTACGTGGCTAGTGACATTTTAGTATATGAACTTAATATGAAAATTTGATGATAAAATATGGTAGTTATAAGAAACCATTTTGGTATAAAACTGTTAGACTATAAATTCTGATAGTATCTATTTGGGAATTACTGAAATAAATAATCTTTGAAATATTTTCCAAGAGCAGGAAAAGCTTGGTTCAGAAAACTTTTTTATCCAATTTTCTGGTTTTATTAAACTCTAATGAAACCGATGGGATGCTTCAGATAACAGGAAAGAAATATTAACGTTGTACACTGAAAAAATTGTACTACAAGGGCACAGGTAGTGCCCCAGTCTGCATGTGCATGAGCAGAGTGCTTATTTGTGAGCTGAAGATTGTCTCAGAAAGGTACTGAACAAATGAGCTGATCAAGGAGCTGCTTGGACAGATAATTTATTGTCATTCTGTGGAAAGTTTCTAGAAAGCTGTAATGGAGCTACTGTTGTGTAAGTGTTTTAAAACCAGTGGCTGTACTAGTGTTTTAAAAGAATATAGGGGACAGTATCAGTTTGATATTGGATAGAATAATTTAGCAGGGCAATATTAATAGAAAACTAAGGGAAGAAAATATAGCTGATGTCATTCATTCTTGTTTAATAGAAGATAAGATGCAAACCAACTTAATTGTTTTTTTGGAGCAGTGTTGAAGTTACCCTATTTATTAATAGCAGTTGTAATGCTGGCAGAGCTGCAATCTGCAAGTTAGTAGAGTTTTGCAAAAAAGATATTTTTACTACAAAATTAGATCAACATGGAATTAACTGTTCTGCCAAGTAATTCTAGCTGAATATTTGTCAGTTTTGTGGTGTGTTATCAATGTAAAATTAAAATAGGTTATTTTCATTTTAATTTTCTATCTCAAAAGGAATTGAGGAAAACCTGATGGCCAGTGTTATGCAGGACCCTGAATTCAGTGCAAAGGTCAGACCTTACCTGCTTTGGCACTTAAAGCAGAATGTTCCATGGAAAACTGAGGCGCCCAAATCAAAGAGCAAAAGCTGAACGTGTTAAATAATTATGTATTTATAGAATAACATGCTTTCCTGGTTTTCAACTGTCCAAAAGATTTCCAGGTTTCTGACTGCAAAGCGATCCAGTTTCAACAAGGAATGGAGTTCCAACAAAGCTCTTACTCTGTGGTGTTCTCCAGCCACTGAACTGTACCATACTTGCCCACACCCAGGGTGGGCTCAGGGCTCTGGATCCTGTATGAATGAAGGTGCCAGTGAAAGGAAGTAATTGACATAAAATTTCATTTTTCATATTTTCTGTTTGCTCACTGTAGATAATATTTCAAACAGAAGCGGAGAACGATCGTATTTCAGTTTGGGGATTAAATGAATCGGCACTTGGATCATTTCACTAAAACACCAGTTCTTACAGAAATGTACATGTATTTGGATGCTTCCAAGTTAGAGGTGGCTTTGGTAACTCCAGACTCTGTAAACTACCTCAAAATGGCTGCACTTTCTGTTCTGGTAGAATTCATGCATCGTGTGAAAAAATTGAACGTGAAGCAGTGGGCTGGTGGTGACTCCTTCATCAGGCACTGGTAACAGCCTCGATATTTTTTTCTGATGTATCAGACTGAAGTGAAGTGTCTCTTACTGCCAGGAATCTCTTCTGCAACAGCTCCCAGATCTCTTAATACACACTACATCCTACTGCTGTTTGAGAGATTTATGGGAAAGTGCTCCAGTTGTACATCAGTGGAGAGTCTGGAAATCAAAAGAATTTGTTGTTTTCTGTTCTGGGAGGGATGTTTTGAGGAGCCCATTAGCGTGACACAAAGGAGCAGGGCAGACTGCCTTACTGAAATAAGTCCATTATTTCTTTTGATTCTTGTTTTAAAATAGTAAATGTGATTTACTTCTAATTATTGCTGCAAAGTATTTCTCTTGTGATAGAAAAGAAAATGCAGGAGGTAACTGAAAGCTTTTGCTTACAAGATTGGAATCAAACTGGAAAGGTCTGCAAGAAGCTGGGGCTCTCACAGCTGGCCAGTGTTGGGATGTGAATGGTAAATACCAAAGAACATAAAGGTTTCTGACCTCCCCAGGTCAGTTTAAGGGTTCATATAATCCAGTGCCCTCTCTCCATCTGTGTTCACAAGCAAATGTGTAGAGAACAAAATATTCTTCCCAGCATAATCTCCAATTTCAAGCTAAGCAATATTTGCTAGGTTCTGTAGCTAATATCCCGTGATGAATTCCTCTTTTGTGAATTTGTCTGCTCATTTTAAATACATACTACCCACAGTATGTCAGAATCTTTTACAATTTATGGGTTATGGGAAGATGTACCTTACATTTACTTCTTGGGGCTGTCTTTGTCTGATATCTCTTTGTCTTCCCCTATTCACCTTCTCCACTGCCTCTTGTGGTAAGTCACTATGGTATCCTTGTTGTCTTTTCCAGGCTGAAAATCCCTTTGTATTTAGTAATTCCCTGTACAGAAACTGGTATGCAACTTTTGGTATGTCATCCTCCTCTGTGTCTTTTCTCACTTTATCTTTGCTGAGAAGGATGAAACTGAAGTGATACTCAAGATTTACTCACACCAGTCCTTTTTATCTAAAAAAAATAAAAAAAAATTACTGTTTTCTGTTTCACTTTTTACTCTTTTTCTAGTAATCCCTACTTATGCTGTGTGTTTTATTGACTGTTACTGAGCATTAAACTGATGGTATCTTATTTCCTGAGTAGACACCAGGTAGTTCAGACTGTCACTGAATACATACAGGTAATGACTGATTTGTACCCTTTAGCTTGGTTTAAATGTATGGACATGGTTTTCTAAGGGGACAGCAGTGGACATTTTCTCCCCTTCAGTCTCCCCAAAGCTTTTGATGCTGTTTGCTGTAGCATCATTGCAGACAGGGTGATGGAGTTTGTGTCAGATAAGAGGACAGGGAGGTGGGTTGGAAACTGGCTGAAATGGCAGGGCTGAGGGGGC
>VZSE01010906.1:36191-84353 GCA_013398275.1 Promerops cafer
CCCCAGATCTTTTTTTCAAAAAAAAAAAAAAAAAAAAATTACTGTTTTCTGTTTCACTTTTTACTCTTTTTCTAGTAATCCCTACTTATGCTGTGTGTTTTATTGACTGTTACTGAGCATTAAACTGATGGTATCTTATTTCCTGAGTAGACACCAGGTAGTTCAGACTGTCACTGAATACATACAGGTAATGACTGATTTGTACCCTTTAGCTTGGTTTAAATGTATGGACATGGTTTTCTAAGGGGACAGCAGTGGACATTTTCTCCCCTTCAGTCTCCCCAAAGCTTTTGATGCTGTTTGCTGTAGCATCATTGCAGACAGGGTGATGGAGTTTGTGTCAGATAAGAGGACAGGGAGGTGGGTTGGAAACTGGCTGAAATGGCAGGGCTGAGGGGGCTGTGACTGGTGGCACAAATCTCCCCAGTGGTGTATCCAAGGGCTTGACACTGGGCCCCTCCCAGTTTAACATCCCCTAGAATGACCTGAACATTCATGAGGCACACCCTCAGCACCTTCACAGATGAACACAACTGGGAGGAGTGGCTGGTTCACTGTGGTTCTGCAGGGGGACCTGGGCAGACCAGCAATGGAAAGAAACTGGGAATGGAAGAAACTGTGTGACATTAAACAGAGAGAAGTGCCAAGGCCAGCCCCTGGGGAGGAAAAACCCCAAGCACCAGCACACACTGGGGTCCAGTATGTGGAAAGCAGCCCTGCAGAAGGACCTTGCTGTCCTGGTGACAACACAATGACAGGGCAGTGACTCAGTGCCCCCATGGCAAAGGTGGCCAGTGGTGTCCTGGACTGCACTGAGAGGCGTGTTGCCAGCAGGTCAAAGACTCACCCATGGCACCTCTCAGATTAGAGAACTGGTAACTGATTTCCTATGCTGTGTTTTTTAACCTTCGGTCTTGAATCGCTGTTTATTCTTTCGAAGACTTTCTTCACATCCCCTGGAAGTTTCTGCAAGGGTCCTTGATGCAAAGCGTTGTTAGAAGGCTTTGGAAGCCCAGTTGTATGAAATGTTCTCTTTGCATGTTGCTGATTCCCTCAAAGTTCACATTTGTGAGATATGACATCCCTCTGCCCATGCTGATTCTTCCACAGTATGTCACACTTATGCCCGTGTCCACTTATAATTTCTACCAGACAGTGGTAGAAACATCTAGGTAACTCTTTTTTATTTTAAGTCCCAGAAAGCGTCTTAAAAATTGAGACTATGTATGTTAGCCATTTCCCATTCATATGGCAATGAGACCTGGCACTCATCCTTGAGTTCCTTAAGCCTTCTCAAATGATTAACATTGGCTTTTGGCAGTTTGCTGCTATTCCTTCTGTTGATTCCTTTCTAGAATATTTTGTTGACACTCCATTTTAAAATAATGTCTCTGGTATTTGCCCTCTGCTGGGGAATGTTAGGTTGGCTATCTCATGAAACTCTTCCATAAGAAATATATAAGCAAAGAATGAGTTTACATATTCTGTCATTTCTTTATTCCAACTGTCCTTCTTAATCTCGGTGTCAGACTTCTTGTTACAGCGTATTTATTATTTCTTGTGCCTTTCATGAGGAACTAAATCCTCTTTAGCATACTTCTAATGTTTAAATTTCTATTTTTTTGTATTTTCAACTTTTTCAAGGCCATCTTACTTTGATCAGCTGCTTTTATTGCCTGTTTAATCCAGCCTTCTGTTTGTGTAATCTTTCTAAAATCTTCCTTGAACAGGTTCTCTGGTGCCCAAGAAAAATTTGGTGGCTCCATTCAAACATACTTATAGTTACCTCCTTGAATTAATTTTATTTTCCCATTTTGCAATTAGGCATTACTGTAGTAGATGGTTTGACTTTTATGTCTTGCAATGATAACATCCTGTCATATTTTTAGAGTTTCTGATATTATTCTGATTGTGTTATTACTATTCTGATGCTATGTCAGCACCCTCATTAATTACATTTTCAAGTACTTTAAAATTATGTCCTACAGTGGTTTTTTTCTATCTGCAATTTATCCATTTTTTTGAGATGGGATTAATGTATTTATTATCATTACTGAACATTCACTGGAGTTACGTTGCAGCAATCTGTGTTCTGGTAGTTGTATTCATAGTTGCTAATAAATATTTTCTTTCTGCTAGATAAATGCTTTGGCAGCAACTGATTTTTCAAAAAGCAAACCAGAAGTGCTTGAAAAACACCCTCTACATAGTAGAATTGTGTAGCTAGAATATATTCACCATCTCTACTTCATCAGTGTTTTACTTAACTAAAAACTTCTCCTTTCTATCCTACTTGCATTCTACGTTCTCCTGAGAATGAATTTTTACCTGTTACAGAAAAGAAAACGTAGTGTAGATTTTGCAGAAAAGGAAAAACACCTATCAGCATCCCGAGAGCATCAATTAATCAGTCCAGATTCCTGTGTAGGTGCTCAAGACTGTGCTAAGACTACTTTCCAAGCAGATTTAGAGGTAGTTTTAAGGCAGGAGGCTCAACATATTATGGCAAAATTAGTTAATTGATAAACCACATGATTAGAGAGAACTATTTCCTTTAGCTGACTTGTATTTTTGTCTTTAGTTTCTATCCAGGATAAGAAACTCTGATTATTACAACTGCCATAAAACCAGTCTAGCTTAGCTCTTTAGTTACTAGAGAGGAGTTGAGGAAATGGATGGATTAAGGCTAGCGAGACTCTGGGTATATTAACTGTAATATTTTAAAACAGAAGCTGCTGGGATCTTGCACGTGGCTTGTGTGGGATCAGAGTCTTCTAAGTCGATGCATTGCTATTGACTCTAAGAGTTCACTCCTTTGTCAACTGGCAGAATTCAGGCAAGTACCTGACAACACTATTTACAAACCAAGGAGGATTCACAACTACTTCTGGTTCCCAGCATCTAAATTTTATCCTATTTGAACTACATCTTCTCTCTTAACTGCATCATCTGATCCTGCTTTAAAGCAAATCCCACAATCTGTGACACTTATCTTGAATCTGATTCTGTAGGATGGCAGCTGTTCTCTCTCATTTAAGCAACTGTTCACTTGGAGATATTAAGCAGCTTCCATCTGCCTGGAAGCGTCTACTGGAAACCCAGTTCAGTCAAGGGCTTAGAAAAGCTCTCTTAAGGGGCCACTTAAATTCAAAGCCTTCTGCATCTCTGTGAAAAAGCAGCCTACCAATCCACAAAAGCATTCTGAAACCAGACTTAAGGAAACTGCAGAACATGTAACATAATGAGTGGACACAACCAGATTAATGCACATGTAATTAAACATTTGCCGAATTTGGGAGCACTGGTAATGCTGGTCAGTGTTCCTAAAGGTCAGCTTCCTGTGCAACATTAGTTCTGCATAGTTCAGAAGAGCTCTGCAGTCTGGGAAAGATGGAGAGGTAAAAAGACAGATCTGAAGGGGACTTTACAGTCCAAACCAGAAATTTGCAATTAATCTATTCTACAAGGTTGCCAAACCAACAGCCACAATGTCAGAAATTATCCTTTCTGTTCAATCCGCTTTGTCTCAGTTGCCGTGGACAAGCAATACAGAACGTGTTTAGAAGAAATTTCTGCATCTCTTCTCATGTAGATATTGAAAACCTTCAATGTTGTTGGGGAAGTGACCAAAGCATTAGGAAGGGATGAAGTTCTCAAATGTCCCAAATAAAATCTCATCCAGTATGGAGGCTATTCTGTAAAGTCAGTATCAAGAGGATCAGACAACATGAGCTGCACATACAGGTGCAGCTGCCACTTTTACCTCATCTTGTGGCCAGGTTAGATGGTTCTCAGGCTGTTTTGGTTCCCTGAGGTGGAACTCTGTCATGAAGTACCACAGGCTAAATTACTGCACACCTTCTTCCCATCCATGAGGTTGCTCTCATTGTCACCAACTATCCGAAGTTCTCCTGCTGCCAAATCCAGGAGCCCACAAGCAGCCAGACTGCAGCAGCTCTGCGTCCCCAGGTCCATCACGAGGGGAGCTGGAGTGTGCATTCCCAGCGAGGCTGTGCACACACAGGACATCTGTGCACACACAGGACACGCACTGGGACACGCAAACAGGGACAAGAGCCTCCTCCCTGCCCCCGTCCTGCTGACCAGAAGGAAGGCCCATGGGTGGGAAGTGAAGGCACACCTACAGTGCCCATCCCTCCTGTTGCTGGGCTGGCACACTCAGCCTGGGCAGGAGCTGCTCCTGGATCTCTGCTTCCCTCACAGAGATAGGAGACAGACAGACACACACCTCCCATCCTCCCCTCGCTCCCCACTCCCACTGCATGGAAGGGACGTTCAGAACAGATCCCCACACTGCCTCAGCACAACCGAAATACCTAGAGCTAAAAAAGCCCCAATGAATCTTACAGATTCCATGAATATACTTCATATTTAATTACAAAGCATGTTCAATAATCTAACATCATACTCTTAAAAAAATTCACAAGACTATTTTCTTACAAAATGCAGTGATTTTTCTCATTTGCTGTGTGTTGTGAAAGAGTATTGACCAAAGGACAGCCCATTTGCTCGAACAGTTATTAAACTACAGAACTTTTTTAGCACACAAGCAAATGAGCTCAGGGGGCTTTACACCAACAGCCCCTGCACATAACAAGGCGCTGCACAGTATCCCTGGGCATTTTACAACAGCTTGTGTTTATTAACCAAAATCAACTTAACTCCTTTCAGGGCATATTTGGTATTATTACAATTACAATTATTACCTTGCAGAGACACAATTCTCAGGTTTTTTGAATAGCATCAACTTCTACAAGATAAAGAGACGAGATCAAGTATTTTAAGGTACTTTTATTTAATAAATAACTTCAGTAATAGCACTGTAAAAAGTGAACATCTGTTAAAATAAAAAGGCACTTAAAACAAGAATATGACTATGATGCAGTTTGAATGGTCAGAGGCAAATATACATGGCACATGTCAAGAATGATGTGTGACTTGTCACATGACAAACTACGCAATCTTAGCTACAGGGTAAAGGCAAATTTACAGCTAAGACTGCTCAAAAAAAAAAAAAGGAAAAAAAGCTTGTGTTGATACAAAAATATTACAAAACATAATTGCAACCAAATACGTTAAAACTATTAGGTGACAAAGCACCAGGCTTGAAAGCAAAGAAACATTACAGAATAAAGACACAGCATCACGTAAGGCCCTTAGGTGATCTGAGGATGTCTTGGTAAGGTACTTCATGATACTGCCACCCAGGGCTTGAATTTACAAAGAAAAACTAAGCAAGTTACCAGTCAGCAACTTCTTCAGTAATGGCACATGTTTTAAAGCTATTTTTTCCTTCTTAACATTCTTCTCAAAACTTTTCATTTTAACCATAACCTGGCAATATGCAACTTGAAAATCAAAGATAAGTATGCATACACTTTTCAGTCTTTTACACTGCTCCCTTCCAGCTTACTCAACTTACCAAATACTTAATCATACATCTAGCAAGCCAATTAACCACCAGCTCCATGCTACATGAGTTTAATTACATCTGCAAACTCAAGCCCTGATTTCCCTGTAAAGCTAAAAAGTTTAATACTAAATGGCTAGGCAGAGCCCTCATGCTGATTGCTTTAACCCCTTCCCTCCCAGTCATGCCATGCAGCATCACGCCCTGCACAAGACCTGGATTCACAGCATGGGAATGGGAAAGGTCAGAAAGGCACCATGTGACCTGGGCTGACTAGGCTACACAGTCTCAAGTTTTTTTTGTCCAACCTCTGGCACCAATTATTCTTATTTGCAAAAAAAAAAAAAAACAAAACAAAAAACCAAAACAAAAAACCCCCCAACAAAAAACAAAATTTAAAAAGTTACATATGGTACATTTTCACACAGGAAAACAAACCTATATGTAATGAATTAGTAAAATCACTGCAGTTTGCCCTAAATCTATCTTATTGTGACTACAAAAGTTGCTATACTGCATACAGTGTTGTGAAGTTATACAAGCAGTGTTCATTTTCCCTCATATTTAGGATTGACCACAGTCGTCACTGCACTCTTGTAAATAGGATTTTCACCCTAGGAAAAAAAAAAACCATTTAAAGATATAAAAAAAGATACATGTTTTCAAGAAGCATAAAAAGTAGCGTAAGAAATTACCCATTAATGCTTTGTTTGTACACACAAACAGCTTAAGTCAAACTAGTTTTCCTTCTAGCAACTTCAACAAAAGCATGCACAGCTAATAAATAAAGCAAAGGGTTAGCAGGATCCTGTTCCATTTGCACCACAGAATTCCTTGGAGGCAGCTGAACCTTGCAGGCTCATCTCGGGGCTGAGCCATCAGGGCTCTGTAGCCCAGGGCATTTTACAAAGAACAGAATTGTAAACAACATTGTTTGACACCAGGACTGACCACAGACCACATTCTGCTATAATAAACATTTAAATAGCTTATCTTACATTGTAATTGAATTCTAGAAACAATGTGGAAAGACTTCTAGTATTTTGCTAATACACAGTCAATATTTACAGTGAACATTCAGTACTCATCATTCTCATTTTATTTCTGCAGGTCTCCCCAGCCCCCATAAGGGCATAATGCACAGATAAAACAAAGAAACTTCTGTACTGGTGCAGATGCTGTAATAAAAAAATTATTTCTACTGATATGAGACAAGCCTACAGAACAATTGCTTACATCTCTCTTGCTGAGATTTAAAACCCCCTAAATTAAGCTTATTTTAAGCTTCCTTTTCCCCTAGGTTTCCTTCTAGCTCAGTAAATATTACTCCATTTATGACATCCTTGCACACCTCAGATGAACAGCTTGAACTCAAAATTAACAGCTAAATCTTCACAGGAGAAAGGACCACTGCTAGAACAGCCTGGAGCTGCAGCTCTGAGCTCTTAGCACAGCCTGAACCTCAGCCTAAATGAATGCTGTCTGCCAGCATGAAGCTCTTCTGTGCACACACAACTGATTCCTGAGAAAATTCAGCTCAGTGCAGATGTCAGCTTGAGTGCTGTTCTGGCCAAGGCTGTATCTGGCCTTCAGCAGGAGTGAGGGAATCTCTGTCCCTTCAAAGTTCCCTGCCCCAATCTGAGATGGGCTATACAACCGTATTAATTCAACTCTATTAATATTCAACTCTGTTTACAATAGGTCACCAATTTTTCCTACACTCAATTAAAGGATGCACAAACATCAGGTGTCTATTTTTCAGGGTCAAATAAACCTGGAAAATCAGCTAGGAATACCACAGAATGTGCCAAAGGCAAGCAAGAACCTCACTTGGGGTGAAATTTTCTCATCATGGTTCCTGGGAAGTTTGCTGCCTTCTGTTTGCAAGGCCCAGCACAGGATGAGTAACTGGTCTACCCCAACAACAGTGGCTGCTGCTGAGGGAGACCCTGCAGCTGCTGTCATGGCTCCTTTCACAGGAAAAGGGCATTTCTCCTCCGAGCCAGCTTCTCTAACATGCAAAGAGCAAGGAGGCGCATCCAATCTTGCCTAGATCCAAGAAACTTGTCCAGCCAGAACCTGGACTGCCAGATAATGGAATTCAAAGCTCTCTGTTCAGTCTTCTCAAGATCTGAGTCAATGTCACCTGGACAGAGGTGAAGGAGGAGCTGGGTGTTCAGTGCTGGCTGTACTTCACAAACACGTAACAGCAGAAGTCTCTTCCCCCCCCTTCTATCAGTTCCCAGGCAGCTGCTGTCTCGATCAGAAGTGTATCACCTACTGGTCTGGGAAGGGATGAGGAGTAGCATTTGGTTGGGTTTTTTTAAATTTTAAATCACAGAAAATCATGTGATGTGGCTAGTTCTCAGACAGAATAATTAATGCAAAATTATTACCTTCCCCAATATTTCTAGCAAAAGGTTTGTAATAGAAACATGCAAATGAAATGAAAAACATCCAGGGATGAGGGATTTAATCTGGTACTGAAGTATCTCTTTATACCTCAAAGTTCTTGGCAATGTACATTGCTTATTTCCTTGACAAGTTTTAATGGAGAATTCTTAAAAATATAAATATAAACCAATAAAGTTTATGATGCAGAGGAAGTCTGTAAGCATAAGAGGCTGCATCACATGCAGAGTAGAAGTTATTGTACAGCTCTTCCATGGCAAGGCATTATGTAATACTTGTTACACTGTGCTGTTAGCCTCCAACATTTTACAGAACAGACTGCCCCCAGCACATACAGGGGGTATACACTCACATCTTCTAGTTGTAAAAGAGAGGTAATTTCTACCAAATAGTCTAGGAATGGGTCTAAAGGTAAGGACTAAAACTTGGAAATTTGCTAGGTGCTACTCATAGAACTAGTTTGAAACTGAAATCAGGCTTAAAACACAATTTGCATAACAAGATTGCAAATTTTTTACTACACTGCTTTTTGAAGACAAGTCAGAATTGAAGTTTTCATGCTCTTGATTTAGCATAAGCCCTATAAGGACATTGAAACACTGTCCTGCCTTCCCTTGTACTTGCACTTCTCAGAAGCACAGGGGGTTTTAGGTCACTGGATAAAGCACTTGCCTAGCTGTCTCCCCATGTCAGGTCAGTGTCACAGTTTCCATTACAAATAATGGAGACTTAGTCAATATTCACAACTCTTCAGCTTAACCCAACCTGACATTTGATCAGCTAAATGGCTCCTGAGGCTTTACTGCCTATAATTGCAACACAGGCACCTTATGGATCTGCAGCTTCCTTCCCTGCTCTCTTCTGGTAAAGCCCTGGATGTTCCAGCCACACCCCAACCAGCCTGCCTTGGGCCTGGCTTGGCAGGGTCTCCTGCTGACAGCTCATTAAAATAAATATCCACTAATCCAACATGATGCTCCCCTCGCTCAGGGCCCCTCACAGCTGGCAGAGGGTACACATTTTCAGACATTAGAGGCATTCCAGTTTTTTAATTGGCTACTAAAACACGGGATTCCAAACTTGCTGTCTTAGACAAATAGTATGGTTTCAAATACCTCCTTTTCTTTATGGCACTGCAGAGAATACACTGGTTTAAGCATGCAGAGTTAGGGAAAACACATTTGCCACATGCCCCTACAATTGAAAATTCCACACACACTTAAACCAAAATTAAAATTAACAAACAGTAACTACACACAAGACTCAGTAAAATACTGAATAAAATAAAGATGGAGGTACTTTTTTAAAGTACCTGCAGCCGAGAATAAAGAGCTATGTTCTTGCAACAATATTCACTTTCAACTAGACTGAGCTGTTCAGAGGACAACTGTTCAGTCCAGTGTTGCATAAAGATGAAACTATTACACAGGATGTTCGATTAACCTTCTTATTCCTTTTGCTCCAGGGGCTCACTGTTTCAACAGCCACTGAAGTCACCTCCATAGTGGGTTTATGGCCTAAGTCACTGTAAGAAACAGAACTACAACTCGTGCACACACTGTTCGGGAGCTGGCTGTGACTGTTCCCAGCCCCGCTGCTGTCCAGCGCTATTTCTCCGGAGCACGGCGCCGTGTCCAGCCCGGCCCGGCTCAGGCCCGGGCGGCCGCCAGAGGGCACCGCCAACCCCATTTCCTTCCATCCTTGGGGCCACAAACCAGCGCTCACCGAGTACGGGGATTTACATGAAAGGGACTGAAAGCACAGCATCTCTGCTCCCACACCACAGCACCTTCACCATTCAGCAGCAAGGTAAGTTACAGACATAAAATCCAAGTCAGGAGAAGAACAAGTCCCTGCGATTCTGAGCGCTTTGAATTGTTCATGGGTTCTTTTTTTCATTTTAAGCAATAGCTGCTAATAAGGTTAACCAAATTACTACAGACGTAGTGTCTAATATGACTGAATTTGGAGCCTGTTTGAAGATGCTGAGCAATGCACAAGCTATCCCAGTGCAGGAATGGTAACAGCATTCACTACAAATAGCAGCTTTGTGTTTTAAATTTGTGATGCAGCTTCTCAATCCAGAAAAAATTCATTCTTAGACTTGTTACAAGCATGATTGCACCAAAGCTTTTATGGCTGACTGGGGTAGAACCTGGGCAAACAGAACTCAGTTTGACCCAGCTGCCTTGAGCCTTGACCACCAGGATACCATGGCATCATCTGCACCACCATGGGCCAGCGCCAGGGATCTGAGTACCTGGTCCAGGACAAACTCCGTGGTGCTGCAGCTCCCTCACCACAGAGCCCCAGCCCGTGTGTGGGCGATGGCTGTGGGAGAGGGGAAGGGTCACACAAACTGCACAAAGTTAATCTGTGTATGCACACACCTGGGGAATCCACTATGGTGTAATTTCCATATAATGGGATTTCAGATGTCTTTCCTGCCTTGACATTACAAGGTAACTCTTCATCTAAATGAGAGGCTACGGCAATAATCTAAAACCACCAGAAAATCTTATCTATAGGGAAAAGCAGGACCTTGTTTTACATCTCATGGCTCACCTACTCTGACAATTCTGACCTCCTCCTTTCCAGTGGTCCATAAGAATAAACCCACCTCCCTCTCTCCCCAGACTTCTAATATTTCTATGAATACCAAAACTTAAAAAGTCATGTTTAAAAAAAAACCCAAACCACACCCTTTCACACTTTTAACTTTCACATCTGAGCAAAGCAAAAAGGCAGAAGTCAATCCCTCCATTTACACCAGAGGAAAGCTTTTTGCAGGAAATACATTTTGAGGAGAAATGGTAGCACTAAGGATGTTACATCCTAAAGAGACACAGGGCAGAGAACAAGAGAACAGAATGGAAGTTACACACCGTATGGTTTGTCAGGTGCTTGTCCTGCATGCAACAGAAAGTACACAACTAAGTGAATGGCAGAAGAACAGGTAACAGAGACTTAACCAGATGGAGTATGTGAAGTGTTAGAAAGGACCAAAAACTCAATTTCCTCCCCAGAATAATTGGCTCTGGGAAGAAAAACGAAAAGGTGGTGAATGTGGTTGATGTAGCAGGCAAAAGGAATGTTTTTTACAATCCATTTTGGACACATTGGAAAGTGAAATGATTGCAAAGAGAAAAGGAAAGCACAGAGCTTTCTATATGGAAATATAGGAAGCATAGGCTTACTATAGGGAAAGTAAAGGGCTCAGAATGCTACACAAAGTATTTGCAACTGTTGTCACAGTGAAACCAATTAAGAGCTTAAATACTCTCAGTTTCTGCCTTCTCCCCTTATTTTTCCTTTACAAAATCTTTTGAATGCAACACTGAAAAAGGGAGACAGCAGATAGCATAAAATTAGAGATACAGATCCTTCCCTTCCACTGCAATCTGAAAAAATTCCATGGATGTTTAATAGATGTGCTGCCTTCACAATTTCTTCATTCCTCTCCCTCTAGTCTCATTCCTGCACTACTTTCTCTTAGTGCTTTTCTGGCATCCACTCCCCATCTCAGCCTCCCTTTCACTCCTTCCCCAGCAGCTGGGGGTCCCAGGGAAGGAGAACACCTCAAGCACTCAGGAAGGGCAATCTGAGGGTCTGCAGAAGGCATCTACTCATCACTTCTGCTTCACTGACTTCCTCTCCTAGATACTGCTTTTACTTCTGGTGTGTTGGGTGTGAAAAGAACTGAACTCAGCAATTCCAATCAAATGAGGTGTTCAGGCTGAGTTTAGGAGGGAGTAAGAAACTGAGTGAAAAATGCATCTAGAGGGGACAAGAATATTTCCTCCTGTCCTATTAATGTTCCATTTCTATGGACACCCTAAAGCTGGCTAGGTTACAAGGACTGTGATATTGCCAGTTTCAATAGAAATAAGGATGAAAAAAATAAGGTGCATATTTAATTATAAAATTAGTAGAGTATATGCATTTCATACCTTAATTATAGACTAGGTCTATACTAGGTTAATAAGCCAAAGCAGTTTACAAAAAAAAGTAATGCTACTCTATGTTCACAGAGCTATTCTAATAAAAACAGTGATATTTATAGGCTGCGATATTTTAGGAGTATCTAATCTAGCTTAGCAAAAATATTGATTTTAAGCAAACTGACTGCTGATTTGAAGAAATAGAAGACAAAGCATTGCCTGTGTGTCTCTCTACAATCCAAAAATATTCTTCAGTCCTAGGAGCTGTCCTATTATGTATCCACACATCTAGAAAAAAATTTTAAAAAATCACTTGTAGAATAGTTTAAGCCAGTACTGGCAGTATTAGTAAATAAGCAATCTTGCTGTCAAAACCAGTTAAAAATTTTCAAGCTGCATTCTTGAAAACCCCACAATCAAAGCAGCAGTAGATACACTGAGCAAGACTCAAACTGTGATTAACTGATTGTGACACACAGTGAGTTTGAAGTGACATGCAAAGGGGAAAAAAGGAAAGAAAATGAAAGGAGATACAAACTGAGACTTAGAGACCAGCTTTACGTCCATAGTTTGGATTCTTGAAATTGTTAATAGGGCTCTTGTATATTGGATTTTCTTGCTGAAGTAAAAGAAACGGTCAACGTCGAATAATTCAACAGGAAAAAAAAAGCAACATTCTCAACTATCACTGAAAAAAAAAATCATGCTATATATAAAGTGTTAGTAATTTTTTTCCCCAGTACGAGATTAATCAATTTTCTTAAATAAAACCAAAAGTCTTCCTAGGACAATTTTTTACAAAAATATTTTCTTATCAAGCACATGGGGATGTTGACTTCTACAGAACTGTAGTGAAGGGGTTCTTGATTAGCAGACTCCTGACACTGCCAAGAGGCAGTGATTCTGTAGTCTGTGAAAGCCTATAGACCACAGGCTTGTTTTTCTTGCACATTTCTCTGTTGAGAGAGAGCTGGGAAGATTTCAACAAACCAGCACCAGCCATGATTCTGCGACTTTATGGAAGTCTCCCAACTAACCCTGTGTGAGTATTTACAAGATTTCCTCAATGAGCACATTTTATTCTTTGCTTTCTACAGAAGTGACTCATCTTTGTAATAAATGTTTTAATCATATGTTGTAAAGCGTGGTAGAACTGCAATGCTGAACTGTTCTGTCACCATCACATTTCCTCTCTGAAATGTTATTTAAACCCGAATTACTACTCTCTTTTCTGTCTCAAGAAATACTTCTCTAAGAGGGCTGGTTATAATCTGAAACACTTTAAAGCACATGAACAAAAATCTTCTATTTTTTCCTCTGCTACTGCAGCTTTTATACATACAAAAGCTGCTTGACTCACCGTATCCCACTTGGCATTCATCTTCTCCTTTTCAAATTTAGCAAATTCTCTTCTGTCATGAATGATCATTAGTAGTTTCCAAATCAATAATAATGCAAGTCCAATAAGAACAATTCCAGCAACCACACCGGCTACAATGGGAATGATGTCAGGACCGCTGGGGCACTCTGGGGAACAAAGCAAGGGAAACACGATTGCACAAAATGGTAAAGGTAATGCATATCCAGAAGCTGTTACTGTTTGATTTTGTACTGAAGCCAGTATTCTGAATATCAGATACGCCAATACTACTTTTCTTTCAAATCACAGAAGTTTTGGAATACGTACATCCTGTAACATTCCAGCTTATTTTTGTCCTTCTATTTTGTTTGATCTTAGCAACAGAACAACCTGTTGTGATGATAAAGTCTACGCACTGCTAACCCCTTAAGTTATTTATTTACAGTATTAAGAGTAAAATAACTGGCAATTGTACTTAAACATGCAAGAGCTTCAAGTCAAAGCTGTGACAGCTGCAACACAAATGCCGACCTGCAGAACAGGCCCCACGTACAGTAACAGAATAACCTGAGTTGGAAGGGACCCACAAGGATCATTGAGTCCACCTCCTGTCCTTGCACAGGGCAGCCCCAAGAGTCACACCCTGTGCCTGAGAGCATTGTCCAAACACTTCTTGAACTCTGTCAGGCTCAGTATTGTGACAACTTCCCTGGAGAGCCTGTTCCAGTGCCCAGCCACCCTCTGGGTGAAGAACCTTTTCTAATATTCAACCTAAACCTTCCCTGACACAACTTCAGGCCATTCCATTGGGTCCTGTCACTGGCCATCACAGAGATCAGTGTCTGCCCCTCCTCTTGCCCTCACAAGGAAGCTGTAGACTGTGATGAGATGCAAGGTGATTTAAAGTGGCTGACACAGAAATAATAATCCTCCAAATTAAAATCCAACTCCACTATTAACATAAAATTCCCAATAATCACGAACTGAAGAAAGGCTTTTGCAGAGCTCAGTGCACAGACTGAAGGAGTCAGAAGCAAATTAATGCAAGTCCTGTGCAATAGAACAACTGTGGATAGAACACAGCTTCCTCCACACTGCAGACTCCCTGTATTCATAGCTGCCTCTGCAAGAGTGAGGGAAGTGGGAACGGACACGACAGGAATTGCTTGGGAGCCAGTAAGGAACAAGTGTCTGCTCCACAGAACACAGCTCTACTGGCCAGAGCTTATTCCTTCAGCACTTGTATGGCACAAATTAAGGTGCCTCCTGGTGCATGATGGGCTTGATTCACCTTTGAGCTAAGGCACCAGAAGTTTATACATGAAGAAAAGGTCAGGCCCCAAAAGTGTAGGGCATGCATGGCTTGTCCTAGGAGACAGAGCTCAAGTTTCTCCTCTATACTGTGGACTGCTTTTGTAGAGAATTTAAAACATTCTGAATTGAAGCAGTATTTATTTCTAAGAGCCACTAGCCACTGGACTGTGTTAAGTCATGATCATCAAAATGATCAATTCTGAAAATTCCTCAGTTATATAATACAGCACTAAATCTCTAAGGTGTGCATTTTTTATAAGGCTTTTAAAAATCCGGAGACCACAAACTGCTAATGTACAGAACCATAAATTTTTCACTGTTAGATGCAATATCCAGTGATTCAAACTAACAATACTCTTGGTAAATAAATGGTAAATTACTGATGGAACTATAGAATTGGTCTCACTTTTTTTCTATCAGAAGATTGATCTATTAGGGATTAACTAAACAAAATGATTTTGGGATCTATTATTGAAGGTACCACAGCCAAATAAAAGCAAAGGTTTTCAGTGTAAAAATAATTCAAGCGGTTTGCAGCATAGTACACAATTTCATGTAGTCTGATCCCAAATCATTAAGGAAAAGAAAAAAAGGAACAAAACCCTGCAGACACCATTGTTTATAACCTGTAGCAGAAGCCTAGTAAAAAAAAATTATCAACATTTATCTAAATTGGACTTGCTACAGGAGAGATAAAAAAAGTCTGAGAGTACATCAAGTGCAAACAGGAAATGTTTCAACAAATATACATATCTGATTTATCTTTTGTTTTTAAAAAATAGAATCTGTTTCTATCAGCCCAAGGGTCTGAAAAATCTAGGTCTGGGGAGACAAATGTTTTTCTAAAGCCACTCAGACATGCACAACTGTCACTGGGTAACAGGCACCTCTTTCTGAATGCATTTAAGTCACCCAAACCAACCAGAGATACTTTGTAGCACCCAACAACTGCACAAATTAACAACAAAGGAGGAACAGGCAACATCAGGTTCCTACCTGGGGTCTCCACCACATGGACATTGGCTTCACCATTTGAGTTGACAGAGTAAGTGAAGTAGAACCAGCAGTCATCAACATCCTTCTCTTTGCAGTGAGACAGGGGGTCGGGCTGGCCGGGCTGTGGCAGCTTGTCCCGGCTCTCCACGCGCGTCATGTTGAAATGCATACATTCCTGGGAACACGTCTCCTTCTTCTCTCCCTTATCGAAAGCTCTGCACTGAACGCAGTCCCTGGGCAAGAACAAAACAGAAGCACTGCTTCTGAATGTGTTCAAGGAAGATTTCTAGCATTTAATCTAAAGGAATGTTACAGAGAAAACATAGGGAAAAAAGCCCAAGAAAACCAACCCTTTTGCCATAAAGGTTAGCAAACAATAAAGCAAGACATGGCTTTGTACCAGTCAGAACATTTATATACCTTGAGATTAACAAAAGCCCTTTACATAAATTCCTCTTTCCCTGAATGACCCACAGGCTCCAATGACAGAGAAAACCCCAAACTTTTTCAACACCTCTACCTGGGAAATTAATACTCTCAGACAAGGCACTGTAAGAACAGGGTATTTACAGTGGAACACATACAGGTTAAAAAGAACAAACTCAGTGACAAGCTTTACAATGGGGTATCACTGAATAATTCATTGATAAAAGCAGATTGAACAGGATTTTTATACTAAAAAGACCAAGGTTTATTCTCAGCAGAAAGTGAGCTGCACACTAATCCACTCAGCTACTAATCCTAAACTTATTTCAAAGTTTTCATGCAGAAAATGCTAGGTTTCTAAAAACCTGGATTTCCAAAGGGAAAGATGCTAAATTTCACTGGCCCACACAGGTATAGGTTTAGGTTTTGACTCTCAATCATTTCAATAGTATTTCTTTTAAGCAAAAAGCTTAGCTGAAGTTTTAACTATCAAAAGCTCTGTTTTAAAAATCCTCACGTATCACCAACTCAAAATGCACAGAAGCTGGGAATTGGTTTGGAAGCTGGGTACGTACTTGTGCTCTGCACAGACACCAAGGCAAGTCTGACACATTTCACATGTGGGGCCTTGGAATTTGGGATCTGTACAGTTACAGGTGCCACATTCACAGGTTCCTCTTCCATTGCAAATCTGCCCATTGGATGCCATACACGGAGTAGTATCCAAGGAACAATCGCAGGCGCTGCCAGTGAAGTTGGGGAAACACTCGCACACCCTGCACTTGCAGATCCCGTTCCCTGCGCAGTGAAGAGGTATTGCAATGAAATCAAGTCTGATATAAAAAAATCTGTGACAGTGAGAAATAAATGTTCACCACCTCAGGGTAGATAAAAGAAAAAGAAACCATGGTTGTGATATAATGAAGACTCTAAAGAATTAAGAGGTACAAAAGAAATTTTAGCTCCTTGAAAGACTAGTTGCAGGCATGTGTCCCCTTTTCCCATTCTCCTATACATTTGGATTTCCTTTCATAAACAAAATAACAAGACTTGCGAATATCAGATCAAGAACAGTATAATGTGATGACCATATCCCCTGGGTGGAGAGCATTACAGCACTGCTTCAGTTCACAATCTTGTGTGCATGGACCACTATATGATAATATAGATAGATAGATATAGACTGCTATAGATAAATTGATTGCTCCTGTCTTCATATCTATCACTATACAAATGCATAAAGCAAGACTTAAAAAGAAGAGGAGTACGCTAAGTATTCAAAACACAGAAAAATAAAACAGCTTTGGCTCCACAGGACACCAATGTTCAGCCACTGTACTTCTGACCTCACACACCCAACCCAAATTCATGCTCCTTACACTCTCCGCACAAGAAACAAAATGCCTTTATACTGATCTGGATGACAAGGAAAGATCTTTGGGTACACCCTTCCTTCTCCAATGAGAATGAAGTGTTTCAGTCAACACTTTCCTGTCACCGTGTTCTGGAACATCACCACCATTGCTCCCATCCGTTGTGGACCAATAGAGGATTCTGGCCAAATCGGAGAAATTAGGTATTCTCATCAGTCAGTTAGAGCTTAGTGGCTTTTCTGTTTTATTTCTGTATCACAGACAACACTGAGGTAGTAGTTATATTCCTACCGGATACTGCCACATGCAAAGCAGCAAAATAATATAGACACTGGCTGCTGAATGGTTTTTTAAATTGCTTTTGATTTCAGGAATTAACTATCGTCAAAGTCTTGCTTCAAGTGCTTAAGGTGTTTTTCTGGATCTTGCACATTATAGTCTTCACTTACCTTTCAGAACCAGTGTCAAGCAGTTCACTGCTATCCTGTCAAACACCAAAGTCAAGCACTCACTATTACAAGTACGCTGAGGGCATTCTCTCTCTCTATTGACACAGTGGTTACACTGAGCCAGTATAACATTACAACCTCAGGACAGTTGTCTCAGCCTTCTTTACTCTAATACCTGAGGGTAATTCTGCAATGAACAGCAGAAGTCAAGTTCACTTTACACTCTTTCTTGGAGCTGTGATTCAAGGAAGGTGAAATGTGCATTAACAGACTACATGTTCAGAGGGCTGTTTTATTAACAGACAAGTGTTTGCAATCACTAAATCTGTGTGTATCCCCATCTCTGTTATCAAGTGGCTTTGATCTTTTAGCTAAGTATCCCTACTCTGCTGGGTAGAGAAGACAGACTTGTAAACTGCTGATGAGCTTTGCCTGCAGAAAGCTGAAGCATCTCTCACCTCCACAGATTAAACCATTTGATCGATCACAGTTGAAGTTGTCACATTCACAGTATTTGCCAGAATACACCTCATTGGTGTTTTCCCTTTTCTTGCACACGCATTGTCCACAAATGCATTCTCCATTGTTACTGCAGATTTCTGTGCTGTTCTCCCTCCTGCAGTAAGCATCCATATCCTCACTGTTTACTTCATCTGTGCTACATTCACATAGTCTTCCAATACGTCCTTCATTACATCTGCAAGGCAAAAACATAACCTTAACTGAAAGTCACACAAAAAGAGGCCACAAGAATAGCACAAAGAACAGGAGTAAAAGTGACTACACTCTCAAGGGATGTTCCAACTTAAACTTCAAATGATATTTCTAGCTGGCACCTATGTACCAGTTCTTGAAGGCACTGGAGCAAACTGGACTAAGTTGCTTTTATGCTGATTATCTTACCTGATATTCCAGGTGAGAGACTATGCATCACCCTCTCTAACTAAATTGTCACATAATCATTATTAATCCCTCTCTCATGTCACAGAACAATAATTATTTCTCAAGTGACATCAACTGTTCCCTGTAGCTGCTGTCATATTTCAATGAAAATGTTTCCTATGAACAGCAATTAAGGAGAGTAGATGATCTTCAGAGCTGCCACACTGAGACCTTCAGGGATCAGCAATTCTCATTGTCAAGGGTAAGATATCGATGAGCAAATGCAGGCTGCTCCTGTTCCCAGCAGTGATCAACAGACTGTTACATGGTATCCATCAAAGACAACAGATCATTGGGAAACTGCTGCATTTACAAAAACAAAAGGCTGTGCTTACCCACAGGCCTGTTCTCGCCCACGTGAAACCAAGTGAACACCAGTGACAGTGACACCAAGTATAAGAAGTTTTTCTACACATAGATGGGAAAATCTGTTCTCTTGATTTGAAAAGGAACACCAAAAACTGATTTATATCCTTTAAAGTACTGACTCAAGGCCAAATTTGAATTCTGACTCATACAATAATGCTGATCTAATGATCAATATTTAAGCATAGAGATTATTTGCAGAGCTATGGCAGTATTTCAGAGTATCCTAAAAAACTAGGCCTGTAACAGCAATTCTTGTTCTTTCACTAAAAAAAATTAGTAAACCCAAGTAAACCCTAATTAAGGAAACAAAGATCTTGCTCATATTTCTCTTTTGCAAAAATAAAGAAAATATCTATTTATTTACCTGCATGCACCACATTCAAATGTTCCATTTCCTGCATGGCAGGCTGGACTATTAGGTTCTCCTTCACTTTGACACTGACACTCACAAATGAACTGGAGATTAATTTCCACTTCTTCAGTGAATCCCAGTGGTTTAATTTTAATTGTTTCATTTTGTTCTTTCTTTGGACATTCATTAGCTGTTATATTAATCTCAAATCTAACCTGCAAAAAAAAAAAAAGGAGTGTCATGTTACTACAAGGAGTTTTGTCTGTACTATTGAAAAGAAATGCTGTGTTGGACACTTTAAGTGCACTTTGTATTTGAACAGCAGCACATATACTCTGAGTTACCTCATCCCCAATTGAAATGTTAGAACACTTCCTTCCATCTTCTTGTGTGTCATTCACTCCATTCTTGCAGAAAGACTTGTAACTGATTGTCACTCCTTTTGGTAGCTTAGTATTCTCCAGGATAACCTCTGAAGAAAGGGACTGAAACAACAGTTATTACCTAACTTCAAACCGAGTTGCAGAACTGTTTTGTTGAAGAACAGACATTATACAACTATGCCCAGTCTAAGCACCAATCCCACAGGCACACTGGAATTATTTAAGTGCCAATGGGCTGAGAAACAGCAGCTCAGTGCTGCCCAAAGTCACACTGTGGTGACCCCTTCTCACATCTGAACTTGTTACAGGCCAGGACAGGTTTCCACAGATGTCGGAGGCACTCGTTTACCCCATGTACTCCAAAGGAGAAGTGAGGTTCATTTAACACAATGCAGCAATTAAGAAAATATTGTGGGGCCAAACTCAGCAAAATGGCCTTTTTTGCTAACACTTGGAAAGAAGGTAAAAGTGAAGAAGCTGAAGAAACAGTGTAGGTTTTGGTTGTGCATTCTATTTTTTGAAAGGGAAAACATGGATGGTAAGTTTTCTTTGTAATGCCATTTTAAGTGGCTTTATGAACGTATCTTTTTACTCATCTAACCTCTTACTGCCATAGAGTCTGAATGTTTAGTGTGCTTTTACAGCAATGGAGTATATTTATAGCATAGAATACTAACTAATTTACCTTGGAGTCTCTGCTTGAAAAACTTAGGAGCAAGAAAAATTAATACATAAAATCTGAACTTACATTGTATGCATCAATGATCAGCTGAATCACATTGCTGGAATTTGAAGACAAGGTTCCCACTGCTGATTTTGGTATCAGATTTTTCAGTTCCTTTCAATATTGACAAAAAAAGAAGGAAAAGTACAGTCTTACTAGCAAACAAAGTATAATTTGCAGTATAAATGGTGATATAGTGTGTTAGTGGATTAACTAGTCAAGTACTTCAGTAAACAAAGCTGTGTTGCCAGTGATGAAGACAATTTTTGAGGTTATACACAGCCCTACTAGCACAAACACCCAATCCTTTGCATTTTAACTCTGCATTTGGTAACAAAATACTAAGCTCTTCTCTTGTACAAGCTGACCACAACCTCTCTTCAACCACACTTAGAATACATTAAAAATAGGCAGGCATCATTTTCCAATAAAAAAAACCCAAAACAATTTGGATAGAGTTTAAATAAGAACCCCAAGACCAAAAAAACAGGTTAAAAGAAGGAAAAATATGCATGTCCTTTACACAGTCATTTCCTATTGCACAATCACACCCAGCAGTTTAGTTAATTTTAAACATGGGGTATATAAATAGAGCACAAGAGACAAAATATGTTCTTTCATAAGTGTGTCCCCTGATTCAGTGTCCACACCCCCCTCAGCTATTTTGCTGTAAAAATGTTCACAAAAATTAGAACTGCAAATATGTTCTCCACTCACTCATACCTATAAAGATTAGCAAGGAGAACGGGCACTTTCTCACTGGAAATTACACACAGAGTCAGTTTCGATTTGAAGAAATAAAAAAGCTTAATAATAAAGTATGTGGGTAGCAAAATATTACTTCCATGATCACTTCCTTCTGCAATTACTTTAACTTCAAATAAGTAAATTTTAATGATTTCAGAGTAATTTGTTTACCTTATAGACTGCCTGAAACTCTTCAGTAACAGCAAAGATTGTCTGAATATTGTTCTCACTAAGTTTCTGTACCAGATGAGCAATAGAGGGATAATCCTAAAAAAGTCAAGCATAAAATTAAATTCAAATTTAAGACATGTTTCTAGAAAATAATCAAAATAGATTCTGACATCATAAATACAAATCATCTTTAAAAACATACATAAAACTCCTAACTAGCCA
This sequence comes from Promerops cafer, assembly GCA_013398275.1. Classification (NCBI taxonomy): domain Eukaryota; kingdom Metazoa; phylum Chordata; class Aves; order Passeriformes; family Nectariniidae; genus Promerops; species Promerops cafer. The sequence goes on from VZSE01010906.1 coordinate 57,804, forward strand.
GCTCATGTCACAGTTCTAATGCAAAACAACCTCTGAAAACAAACAGGCATTGGTAAGATTTCATATATGCCTCATGAAGATAGGTGCTTCTTCACATGGACATTATCACATTCCATGCCATACAAAAGGTTAAATCTTAATTTGAATGTCCTCAGAAAACTATCTTCAGTCCCTCAAAACCACTACTTTTTGCACTGTTTCACAAAGAAATGATGAAATAAAACTGAATTAATTTTAGGTTTTTATTGAACAATTTTCACTGAAAGTTAGGAATAATACCACACAAACTTGGTAAAGCTTATTGTGGTTACCCAATCTGGTAAATGTTTTTCTTTGCATTTTTTGTCTGATCTCCCTTCCAGTAAACCACGAAGGCAATGTTAACCATTCTCCTACCATAAACTTTGCATCATAAGATTTCAGTCTTGAAAAACTATTCAAGCAGATATTTTACAGTATCTTTCACTAGTAAATTATTCTGCAAATGAAGACTGGTGAAATGATAAAATAATGAAAGAGCCACCATGGTTTTCCAGTGGACATACAAGCCCATCACTTAGGTGTTGGACTCTATGACCCTTGTGCATCCCTTCCAGCTCAGAACATTCTGTGATTCAGTGTGGCATACAGGATTCTTAGTCATCAAAAAGGTTAAAATCCAGCAACACAATCATAGCATGAAAGTTGCCATTTCTTGAAATTTTCCAATTAAGACTGGATTAATTCTTACACATTTGCTTTAGTTTAGCTAAAGTCACTTGATGTAAACAGATAAATTTTCTAAGACATAGTGGTCTGAAACTATACTGAATGACCCAATGAGTTCTTTTGAGCTTAAGCATCATAAAATATTCATTTCCCTAGAAGATGATATAAAGACTTACGTAATAGTGGCTCATTGTGTACACATTATTTTCCAGATGACATTTCCCATCATTAGGCAGAACAATTCCACCAAGTTTACCATCTCCTGCAAAGTGGAATCCAGCATCCGTGGAAAACACTAATAGTCTTGTAACATTCCTCCAGCCAATTTGCTCCTTGGGAAAAACACAAACAGATTTTTGGTATTTTGTACTAATTTATTTTAAAGCATTTAAAATAACACTTTATGGGGACCAACACTTGAGAGAGAAGTGCATGGAAAAGTAGACAGACTTAGGAGAAGCCACATTGCAAAAGTGTCACCCTGGAAACATTAATTCATGCAAACCTTGGAAACACTTGTGTTTCATTAAATGTCTGATCCAAAACATCTGCTGCAGGTTTTTCATCAAACGCAAAAAATATTCTTTTTGAGATTACCCTGTTCAGCTCTCACTGGGGTATCTGAAGAGCGACAGGGTTTAGAAATCAGGCTCTTCAGTGCCAGTTCCACTCCCATGCCATGACCAGGCAGCCCCCAGGACGCTGGTGTGCAGCACTGCTGCAGTACTGAACTGCCCAGCATTGGACTCTGAAGAATTGTCAGGCTTTGCCAACCTAGTGCAGATTTGCACCCAGCACAGTGCTTGCCAGAGGACTGTGCTGGGTGCAAATGAGCATCCTGGCTCACAACTGCAGGGCCTAATTATGTAAACTGCCCTTTCCAATTTTTTAAAATTCTTCCATGGAGCTGAAGCCCTAGCTAATTTAATGAAAGAAGACCATGTAAAAGTGTCATATATTAACAGTTACCACCAAAAAACCCCCAGAAGGCTTATGATAAACACTGCACTTCTACATCAAGACTCCAGATCATTTCTGAAAATCTTGAATCCATTGATCAACAGCAAAAATGATATGGAAACAAAGCAATAAACTTGGGTATTGCTTTTTTGGGAGTCCATTTTGTACAGGTGCATAGAATAGTCTGTCAAAACAACAGAAACAAAGAATCCTTAGGCCGTCAAAAATAAGTCAAAAACCAGTTTTCCACTTACTTTCTGAGAAACTAGTAGAAGTCACAACACACCAAATTTCTGCAATCACAACCACAAGAAGCTTACAGACCTTTAAAATAATCTGACAATAATTGCTTACACAGGATCTCATACACTTTTAAGCAGAACTCTTCTCCTACAGCAAACTTAAAAAGCTTTGTCTCTACGTGCTGTGATCACAACCTCTGTTTGGCACCTTCACATTTCCCAGTTTCATTCACTCACCGAATTCCTCCTCACCTACCTGGTCTTGCTCACAGGAGGTGACATATTCAAATGCCAGCCACCACAAAACACTAAGGCTGCATTTAAACAATTTAATCCAATAGAACAGTAAAAAAAAATAATACACACTTACCCCACAAACTGCAACCTGCATTATTGCATCAAATCCACCTTCAGGAGAATCTAAGTTCCCAGAAATGTGCTGTTTACCTACAAGTTCATTGAATTTGTTTCCTTCACTGGTAAGGCTGAGCACATTTTTATAGCTAAATGGACTTGTACAGTTTTGGTCCCCTGTACAAGGATTTCTGAGTTTGGCTGGTGTTGTACTTATATAAGGCATCACAGTTTTCTCCACAAAAGAGCCAAAGCCTAAGACAAGAACAATAAAATCCCTGTAAGCTGAAGAATGGAAGTCTCATTTCTATTATCACACAACAGAATTCAAATGCATTATAGCTGAACTAACATCAGAAATAGCTCTTACATTTTTTTATGTCCCACCTTCTCCACCAATGTCTAATACTTCTATGCTGTTCAACAGGTCCTATGTATTAGAACATCTGCTATAATATTGCTAAATTGAAAAAAAAATACTCTTTGTACACAATCATGTGAAAAACATCAGGAAGGAAACTTGGGGGGCTTAATTATTGTTTTTTTAGAATAGGCAAATCTTTCTTACCAATCCGAAAGTCTGAAGTTATTTTTTCCATCTCTAACATCAGAGCTGTTCCAAGACTTTTCACATTCTCTAAATCATCTTTCATAGAATAGGAAAGGTCCATAAGATAATAAAGATCAATGGGGTAGTCTTCAGCTCTCTTGAATTTTAATGAAAATGTCTGGGGTTCCCCTGTTTCAGATATTAAACAACAAACAGAAACCATTAAAAATTCCCTAACTGCACTGGCAAGAAAAATGCCTTTCTAAGGAAAGGCTTGTAAATCCTTATGAAAGTTTTGAATTACAGGTGAGTTGTTTTTTTCTCCTGTTGACTGAAATGCTTAACATGAAATTATGATAAAAAAAGTGTCAACAAGTGTTTCTTTCAAATGATCAACTTCATATTTTTGAGGTACTTTATCTCCCCACAGAAAAATTAGTATGCCAAAACACAAGCTCCTTGTAGTTGCTGCAATTTCAAATCTTCATACTTGCAATCATTCTAACATGGTTCCTATAAGACCTAATAGCACAAATTTTCAACATCTATTTTCGTCCAAGATGACTTCAATAATTCTCAAAAGTAAAAAAAATACATTGTTTCAATAGTTTTATAAAAGAAAAATTAGTTCTGGATGGAATGTTGCAAGTTACTTTGCATCTACCAAGCTCAGAGCACAGAAATAGCAGTGACAGAACACCAAGTTGGTATTTGTTGTGATTTTAAGCCCAGACGCTGCATTTTACCTACAGAAAAATGTAGTCTCACTCTGATGCTGATAGACAGTGCAGAAGGATTGCACACACATAGCACATACCCCCTTTCCCAGAAACTGGAACAGTATTCTTTTGTCTATTTTATATGAAATAAGGAATTAAATCAATAGGATTTCCCACTCCCTTCGGTCATTGAGCTTAAATGGTAGTATTGCTACTACTTAAATTTGCTTAATAATTAGGAATCATTTGCAAAACATCAGCAAAATTAGTTAAGTGAGAAAGACATTAAATGGGCAAGTTGAATAGCATATGGATCACACAGCTATATAACGTGGTTTTCACCAAAAAACCCCCAAACAACAAAGCAAAAGGGAAAAAAAACCATACCACAAAAACCCAGCACAAAAATCTGTTTAGACTTTTCTTAGCTGGTATTTCAAAAAGCCTGCACAGAAAGGGCCTTCTGTGACTGACTGAGCCACACAGTCTCTCACAGAACTCATACCAATAGAAGTGCTTACAAACATCTTTTGGGTAATTAGATTTTGGTTGCCCAGGTCCCTGCTATGTTCTGATGAAGAAACTTCTATGTCAACAGAAAAACAATAATTTGGTTTGAAGCAAAAAAAAGGTCACATTAGAAATAAATAGGAGCCATACCAAAATTGCAAAATAATTTTCATTACTTTCCTCTCTACATCATGCTGAGCCTGCTTCACATCAGCTTCCAATTATTACTGCAACCACCACCAAGCAGCTGACCCCAGCCACAAGTTCTTCTTCCAGGAAAATCCAAGGCAACTGTTCAGTGTGTCTACAGTACCTAAGAACTCTCCTTGAGGACAATCTCCACTGTGCTCAAGTGAGCTACTAGCCTCCCTCCTTCATTTGAATGAGATAAACTTCTCTTTAGGGGCTAGAAATGGTACACAACTACTTTGTTTTTTCATTACTGTGGCTCTGCATCCACATCTTTAGCCTCTGGAAGGTACTTTACCAGAGCAATCCAAAAACTGTGCTGCATAACTACAAAACCACTTTGTTCAAACATACAGACTTCAGGAAACAGCAGTACTTCAAGCAAAAGGAAATGCTCTCATAACTTGAAGTTTTTGCTGACTCCTCTACTTTCATCCTACACATCCTACAGGCACACTCTAGAAAATCAACTACAGAATACTAAAAACAAAACAACTTTACCTTTCTGATATATCTAACAATCCCTGTTGTATCAATTTTCTCCTAAGTTCTATTGGAAAAATAGAACAAGTGATAATACCTAATCTTACTCAAAAATCAAACAGCATTTGGAGTACCTAAACACCTGGAGCTGAACTGAATGGCTCTGCTATCATTCACATTATCTGAAAAATGTCATTTCTGTAACAAAATGGTTACACATGCAAGTCAAAAAATGCAGATGTGGTGCTGACAGAAAATCATCCCAGAACTGGAACAGAACTGTCCTTACCGACTCTTAGATGCAGTGATAATTTCTGTGGCTGGATCTGTGTAATGGCTTCTGGTCTCAGCTTCTCTGCAGCACCTTTCTTACGATTTGTTACTTCTCTATTTTCAAGCACCTGTTTGCTGCCTCTGGGATTTTCTATATCTTCCATAGGGCAGCCTTTACTCTTCAGTGCTGCCAAGTCATCACACCGGGCAGACGTTGGCTCTCCTTCTTGCAAAAAGTCCTAGAAAACACAGGCAAAAGAGTATCATGTTTACAGCTATGTGCAAGTTGTTACATTCTACCCACAACTGCTCTTTCTACAATGATCACTTTTTTTTTCCCCTAAGTTCAGTAATAAAACACATGGTCTTGAAATATATTAAATGATACTACATACATTCAGTGACTACTATTTACTCCAGGAGTTTGCATCTACTTATCGGTGTATAAGACACAAGTAAGAGGGGAAAAAAAAAAGCCCAATGCCACCTCCATCAGAACTGGGACATCTGCTTAAACTGACTGCAAGTAGAAACATCTTTCATTTTCACATAGCTACCAATAAAGTGAACCTACTTATACAGCCTGCTTTTAACATTCTTTCCTTTTTAATTAAGATTTTATAAGTGTACATTGGTACTCCACAACAAAGTAATAGCTATATGCCGACAGAGCAGGGCAAAGACAGACAACTCTTATTTTGGGGAAATTCAATCTGAAAGTAACACCCATAAGCAAAACCAATTCTTAACTTTGTTCTGAACAACTAATTATCATTACTTCAAACCTTAAAAAAGCTCTAACCTCAAATATAAATAAATAAGGCTTCTAATTGAGAAACTTGGCAATTCTGATTCTGCCCCCGTCCCTAAAATATGCATATAAATAAATGCATACTAAAGCATGTCAGTTTTTGGTGACACAGACCTATAGGAAATCTGATAGCTCAAGGCAAAATTATAAAATCAGTCAGTTTAATTAAATATTGCAAGTTTATAAGCTGGTTTTGGAAATAGTAAGTAGGCAATACATAGAACTAAAGATAAACTATCATCTCCTAGCAAGAAACAGGAAAATTTCTCTGTCTCCAATAGCAAACCAAAGAAGAGCTATAGAAAACATTTTCTTCTGTTTCCAACCTGAAGAAGATAAGTCAGCATACAGTGGTTATATCTTATATTTATATCTTATATACATATCTATATCCTGAACTTAATTTTTCTTAACCTACAAACATACCCTTTTCGTTTCATAATGAATTGAACTACCCACCCACACAAACCTGTCTCCTACTCCTCAAGTCTACCGACAACAGAAAACTAAAATTTGAAAATCTTTCTTTCAGAAGAAAAATCCCCTTCAATCTCTTTCCCTACTCCACCTACATCTGTCTAAAATTAGCTCTCACTCCAATGTCACTGAAAGAATATAATTAAGCATACTCAGACAGATTCCACACTGGTGTAATTTTGAATAACTGTGAGACAGCCTACAGGGTCCGTATACACTTAGGATTTAGAAAAGGAGAAGTAAACACATTGTGAAAAACATTTATACTCAAATCAGAAAAATAACAGTATTTGATTTTTTAAGTACAAATAAGTATCGAATCGAAGAACTAGAGGAGATTACTATTTATGAAAACAGACATTCCTATATGGGTAAAGTATTCACTAAAGTTTGAAACCAAGTGAAAAAATCAAACCATAAAAAGATTTTTGCAACACTTACTGTTTTTTTACACCAGCCACAGTTTGGTCCTGCTTGTATACATTCCCCACATGACTTTGCATTAGCTTTTATGCAGTCGCTTCCACCTAGCAAGGAAATGCAAATCCATCACTTCATTTACAAAAAGGTATTTACAACAACAGCATTTCACTTTGGTTCACTCTGGTTTTCTAAACTAAGTTCCAACTACAAACAGGTTATTTAACATGAGATATGACTGACCTACTGCGATTGGCATTTGTCTAGTGAGGATGTATTTATCCACATAAATAACTGCTAAACAGCTACAGTTTTAAAGCAGCAATTAACTACTGCAGTGCAATCAAATTCCTTACCTTGCTGGGCAAATCCATTCCATATCAAGCAACAGAGGATGCCAGCACATGTGAGCAATTTGAAATTAGTCTGGAAGACAAAAACAGAAACCAAACTGGATGATTTACTGTAATGAATAGGCGCAAAAACAGTAATTTCACGAAGCTGTGGACATATAACTGTGTTTCAGAGGAGAGGAGGAACATGGAACAAATGCAAATCTAATTATCTTAGTTTTACCAGCTGGACAGTTTTGCCCTAATACAAACCATGTTTGTGGGCTACACTGTATTTAGAAGACATCAAACAGGGCAGCTTCTTAAATTATTTTGAAATGCTCTTCTGCTAGGTAAACCAGCAAGCTATGAGAAATTTGGAAACATTGTTCACTTGGGAGGAAGAACCCAGACCAAGTTTTTAACACTTTAGAAAAAATATTTATGCTCTGAATGTTATCAGAGAGAGACTTCTAAATAAAGCTACCACAGCAATACAGGACGGAAACAGCTTCTATACTCACATCTCTGTTTCAAGATAAACACCAAGACCCTTTAAAAACATTTTCTTCAGAATCTTCAAAGGGCGTGTTACAGACTAACTTTGCAGTTTATACAACAAACAAGAAATATCCTCTCAAAATATGCACCCTAAAGCATCCTTGACATAAATCCTACCCCTGTTTTTTCTTCTTTAGACAAGAGAAAATTGATGGATACCACCTATATCAAAGAAAAACACACTTTGTTCAGTGCTATAAGTATTAATGAAAGGCTAAATTTTTCACAATTTTTTTCTACCTTAATAGCAGGTAGTCAGACAGGGTCAGTTGTCTTTTAAATTTTGATACTATTTTAAATTCTATTTCTCTTTTATTCATTATAAGAGTTCTGAGAACTCAGATGATAACGGCCAGTTTCCTTGAACACCCTAAAATGTTGTTGCTAATTAAAGCCTCTTCAGTTATCCTGGAAACAAAAGCATTCTTAATAACTTTTTGTTCTAAAAAATATCTTGCAGTATAGCCAAGAAAAAGTCAATTTGGCAGAATCTCCTAAACTGAACATGTCATTTTTCTAGAAGACATACTATTTTTCGTATAAATTAGCAACAAAGTAAGCAATGCTCAGATTAGTACAGCAGCTGAACTTTGGTTTATGCACACAAACACAGCTGTTACTTTGCACATCCAGCCACACCTATCAGAGAAGGGATGGCAGCTCCAAAATCTGATGGGGAAAGTGTCAAACAGAAGCCAACCCTGTGCTAACAAATTGTATCCAACAACAGTATTATATGGCTCATATTTTTCTGATATATCATTTCGGCTCACTTTTCAGTGGATGCTATGATGAAAGAACAGACAGTGGAGTTTAGACACAGTAGAATTAAGAGAATATGCCATTGAACTACTTTAATAGATGTTATGCATAGGCACAAAAGAAATTAGTGGTTAAAAAAAGAGGAAAAATTGAACTGTGAATTATATCTTACTTAACTTTTGAACACTACTTACTGCATATGTGCAACTCAAATTTCTCTCTGCACACTATTCACAAAAACTCTCTTCCAGGAACACTCTTTTATTAAGTCCCTTTATAAGCGATCACCTAAATTCAACCTGTGCAACCACAAACCTTGATCAGAGGGGAACGGTGACCCAAGGAATGAGAGCAGGTGGAAGACAAGTGAAGGGGCTGAACCAAGGCTTGGAAAGACAGTGGTTACATGGTTAGGAGCTCACCTACCAGACCAGGACAGCAAGTCCATACCAGGTTGCTCAACTTTCAGGTTCTTCTTTCCTGGTTTTATGGTAGGTATGTTGTGTTCAGCAAACCTTGCTTCCCTCAAGTGAAAGGGTATTTTGTTACTCGAGAAGCAGTTTTGCTTTTAGTACAGCCCAGAATGGGGTGGGCTTTTCAGTAAGAAAAAAGCCAAGCTGGTACCAGGTGAGTACCATCTTTTCTGTCAGCCTAGATGAGAAAATTATAAACAGTTCACCTTTTTAGGGCAGACTAAGAGTGGATGCACAGCAAGTCCACACAGACTATATAAATAAGTCAGCAAAGATGTGACACAGTGCTAAAGCTATGATTAAGACCATTTGGAAGAGAAACGTTCCAGTGGAAATGCATCCGCATGATGAATGCAGTTCTGGGCACAGTCCCGGTAAAGTTAACAGGGAAAATGTCCTTCTCCATATATGGCTGCGCCAATGCCTCGCGCCCAGCTCGCTTCCTTTACCTCCGCAGCTTAACAGCCTCTGCAGCTGCCCAGCGCCGGGAAAACACGAGCACAGATCCGCTGGCTTGGATTCAGCTCTGACTGCTATCCCATGCAAGCAAAGCCATGCACACCCTTCTCCTCCAACCCTCCTGCCGGCCACTGCAGCGTCGAATGCAGTCCCCTGCAAGTCCCCAGTCAGCACCGGGAACTGCGCTCCTGCAGATTTTTCCATTGAGGGAATAAGCCCAAACAAATAACTCCCAAGTACGCTGGATGGCCAAAGGAAGCCTTTGGAAACCCCTGGTGGAGCTACAACTAAATGTCGTGTCAGTATTCAACCACAGATGACTGAAACAGAAAAAATCCCCATTGTCACAAGAAATAAATTAACATTATTATGCAACATTTCACTATTTTCTATTATACTTGTTCTCCCCTTTCTAAATCCTTGAAAAACATTCCAAAATCCTTGAAAAAGCGGTTTTCTTTTCCTCTCTGAAAAAAAAGCAACTCAAAGCTAAGAGACTGAAATCTCTTTAATAACTATATCACCACTTGGATCCTTTTTAAAAGGCTGCAAATAGTGTGCTGTCGAAAAACTGATTTTAAAATTATTTCTGCACATTTGGGAACCATACTCTATTTTTGTTAAGAATTTTAGGAAAACAAATATGGACATAACCTTAAATGTTTAGATTCAATGCTTTCCAAGTTTTTTTTTTGTTGTCTTGATAAACAGTAATGCTTGAAGAAAATTTTTTATTTATAATATCAGCTTTGATGGAAATTTCTGAAGCTTTTAATTTGAAATGAGAGACTCATTAAGTGACAACAGAAAGAAGGAAGGATTATTTCTCCATAGAATTTTTAATTTGTAAATTAAGTATTTAGAACCTTCACATTCTGCTAATCATCAAGACATTTAGAAATTAACCACTCCACAGTACTGATGCCTTTTAACATTTATTTATTAGAATGGCAACAGCAACCCTGCAGAAAATTAACTGGGCAAATGGGATCAAGGAAGAAAGGTTAAGAGTTACACACATTTATTCCTTTCAAATTAAATACCGATGGCTATGCTGCTTCCCTCTCATCACACTCCAGCTTGGCTCTGCCACAGGCCACAGTTTATATGGATATTAAGGCAATATTGACAACAACGTGTTGCGTTCCTGCAGTATTATTCCCCTCAGCTGAGCTCTCCATCAGTAATGGTGAATCATCTCAACCAGTAATGCAGAATCCAGCATGCTGATGGCAAGCACAGGAAATCATGGCATCTGCCCCTCCTGCATTCTGAACTGTGCCTTACTGCAAAGCTTTCCATTGTAACGCCACCAGACCACAGGGGAAACATTTCAGTGTGCAATAAGAGCTGAGCTGTTGTGCAGATGCCATCTTTTTGAGGCAGTATCCAGACAGCCAACTTACTCCTGTCCCCACACACCACTCTAATTGCACTTATAAACCTAGAAATGAACACACAACTCACACTTTCGGACTTGCGTTTGTGCTTCCCGCAGCTCGACACCTCTTAGCATGAGCTATATTTTCATGGGTTTAAATCTTGGTTCAGAAATGCTGCACAAAATGATTCCTCCTAGAGCTGATGTTACGTTTACAGCCACTTTCACGTAGTGCAAGGATGGAAAGTCACTGAAGAGAGCTGCCTCACCCTCCTTGTTGATTATTGCCTCTTGTTAGTCAGCCTCCTGGCTGATTATTCTTACTGCTTTCCTTTTTGATCAATGCCAGCATTACTGTGGCCACTAGGAGGGCTGGAACAAGAAAAGATCTGTCTGAAACTAATCCAACAAAGAAAGTGTCTTGTTTCTTCCACCTGGGTACAAAATGGCTTATCCTGGTGTGGTGATACCGGGATGGGGAGAAAGACAACTTGGAGGGGAAGCAAAAGCTCAGCCACAGCCTGTGGTTGTGTGCTGGACTACACAGGTCACACAGCCAAGCCCCCACCCCCAGGCATGGAGGCTCTGGTTAAAAAAGGAGCAGGAAGAGACATGTTTCTAAAATAAGCAGAATGAAATAGTCCCTGGAGATGCCTGCTTCAGAACTCAATGGCTACGCTGCTAAAACAGTTCCTTCTTCCCTCTCTCCAGAAGGCTTCCTGGCATTAGCTGAGGGCCATACTTTTCAGTGTGAATTTTACTGACTGGCAGAATGAACCCCATTGATATTTCTGAAAAAAAGTGGGGGGGAAAGAAGGGACTGTAGAACCAAACAACCTTAGTGACGTGGGACAGCAATTACATAAACACTACAAACCTCTAGCAATGACCTGCAAATACTCTTGACAGCAGAACTCCCATAACAGATGTCATTAATTACAATTCCCAAGTTGCCTGCATATGAAACAACTCTAAACATATCTGCTTGTACAACTATTCACTGTATAGAAGCAATTCATTATAAAAGAAAGCAGTAAAATGGTATCTTGCTGTTCTGAGAGAAGCATATTGCTGAATAAGGCACCAGTACAGGGGAAAAAAAAAAAAGTTTTACACGAAGGAGTTACTTTTGATTAAAGCTTTCAAGCCCATGGTACAGATTTTCCCAAAAATCTTAAATTGCTAATTCTTCATTTATGACCTTCACAGCTATCTTAATCAGTGTTACTGTGATACTGAAGTATAGTTGCAATATGCTGCACAGTAAATTCCAGGATCACCATTAAGAAACTACATGATGCATTCTTCACTAAACAAGTAGAGATTTGGGATAAACACTGGTGCTTGAATTACCAGCAATTTTAATCAAAGAACCCAATCCTAAACTGAGCCTGCAAAACTATTTGTTCCCTGCATGCAGACCAGCCCTGTGATGACTGCCCTTCAGAGAGGCCCAGCTCCTGACCTTGCATCATCAGGGATGAGCTAGCAGAGCATCCCCATGTAGGGAAAGTGAATTTGATGGGAAAAGTCAAGATAGACAACAGAAGTGCAGTCCCCAGAGCAGGGCTTTGCAACACACCAAACCAAATGGGAATGCTAGAAGTATGCCTTCCTTCAACAGCCTATCTATCTACCAGCCTAACAGCATGGCTCAAGACCACAATGTTCCTTCTACCCCTGGCAACTTCACAGACATGAATGGAGCAGGTTTTGAACTGCTTGCAGTAATATGGAAAGAATGGGATGTTATCCCAGACTGACGTGCAAAATAAAAAATTCTTTAGCACTGAAATAGCTTTTACACAAAAAGTTCAGCACATCAAGACTGCTTGATCAAATTGTTTCCTGAGAAAACTCTAAGGCATAACCACTTCAGCTACCATGATGCTACAGCATAAAAGAATCAACAGTATTTCACATTGGACTTAACTTCTGTCAGTTATTTCTAAGTTAATGGAATAAAACAAGTCTCCAAATACTCATGAGAATCGCTTCCATAAACACTGTTTTAGCAGGGCATCATATATTAAAATAATATATAATACACTAGTTAAGACTTATGTCTCAATTACAAGAGAGTTAAAATCTACAGACAACTGATTTTCTGCTTAGGTTAGGGAGACCAGCTCTTCCTTTCCAGTATGGTTCTGTAAAGTCACCTGCCACAATTAGTGTATGTCACTGTTAGTTCACAAGATTCCCCTGCAGGGTTGGTAGTCGAAAAAGAGATGAGAATACACATTTCTGCATGCCAAAACCATGATAAAAGATTATCACAATTCTACAAGTTTGACATCAAAACTACTGTGCCCCGCTCCCATGCCCAGTAAGGTAAACAAACATGAAGAGTAATGCAACTGCTAAGACTCTGAGTTACACTACACTACTACCCACAGTTTATTCATACAGCTCTAAAAAATTTCCCATGAAATCAAGCAGCTTAAAATTCACCAAAAAGGACTGAATGCAGTGGGAAAAATCAGTAGGTGTTAAATTCTAAAATAACCTTGTCTTTTGCTGAGATCCCAGCATGGGCACCTACATCACATGGCCTCTTCAGCAGAATAAATGAAAATGTTCATGAGCAAGTACGAGCAGGCTGAGGCTACAGCTCATGAGAACAGAGCTGGAAGGCTGTTCATGGTATCATTTTGTGTCCCCAGAGTATGGGGTGTTTGTTAGTTTATATAGGACACAGCTGCTTCAAGACTGAACCACTAACTTCACAAGCACTCACATGGTTTGACCATATTATTGCTTTTACATAGAATTTGCTGGTATTTATTTCTGGGTTACACAGGAGCTCTCAACTTTCCGACAGTTCTAAATAATGGAATGAAAAGCAACTGGGTATTTTTACGCAAAGTATTTTTTGGTTTTGATTTGAATTATGGAATGGAAACAAACCTGCCCAAGTTAGTTGCCTGGCTGCAGGGAATTGTGGTGGGGAAGATTTTTCTTGATGGAAGACAATTTCATCTATAATCAGAAAAAATACAGGTAGTGGTTTCAGAACAACTGCAGATGATAAAGTTCTCTGGTATCTGACATCTCTCCACAATGAGAAAGATAAAATGCAGTAGATCCAGTTGGGACATGACAGAAGGTGGTAATGGATCCCAGACATTTATTTTACAGTACTGTGGCATACACTAGCAGTAAGGTAAATGGGCTCCAGTCCCTCCTCAGCCCCAACGGATTTGCATTCCCATTTCCTGGGAATGCTCTATAATCTTACAGGATATACTAGTAAGAGCTTTAATTAAACCAAAGCTGCTACACAGAACAAAAGGCACAGAGACAGAAAAACTAATAGTTTTGTCTCTAGTTTACCTACTGAAGGGATTGTATAGCAGGAGGTAGATAAAAAGGTCTAAGTGGGGTTCCAGTTACTGGTCCCTGTAATATTTACAGATTTACAGCATATTGTCCATGAGAAAAAACAGAGACTTGGGTTCATAATTTGGAGTACAAACTTTATTTCTTTCTCACCAAATGCTCTACCCTGAAGGAAATTGAAGGGAAGCAGATGTATGTTCACACTCAGACACGTAAGAGAGGCTCGACTGCAAACCTCCTGTGTCGTGGATGACGACTCTGACCAGTGCATGCTGTGAAATCCCTCTCGACTTGCAGACCTGACCAATCCAAACTATATGGACTTCTCTAGGGACTTAAGTTGAAAATGAATACAAGGAGCTAAACACAAGGAACCAAAGGCAGCCAGGGAGCTTCTGGAAAGTCAGAAAAACCTACAGAATGTAGACTTTTATGGAACATAGCAAACCTATAAAAGCAGGGTAAATTACATACCATGCCTGATTTAGTTTTATTTCTATATGTGTTTCACTGTATTTCCACATTTTCACTGGCAAAATCTATTGATAATTTCTCTTAATGACAAATTCCTGCAATCGGCTGCACACCTAAGTAATGCTCATCACAAGAAAAACAAGTGCCATAGCAAATTGTGAAGAAGACTACTGCTACTAAAGCCCACTCAATTTATTCACTGAATATTCTGAGATAGAAGGGACACACAAGGATCACTGAAGTCCAAGTCGTGGCCCTGTATGGGACAGTCCCAAGAATCACATCATGATTTGTATTTTCATAAAATATTTCTATTTTAGAACCCACACGTCCAAATTTCATGCTGATGATGGTGACAGAAGGTAGAAGAATGGGAAAAAGATGCACAGGGACAACTTTAAGATGCAGCTACTGACAAAGAGCCTTCATCTTTTTAGTCAGCAAACCCCCAAGTGCAACTTTGATCTCTTCCCTTTGTTCTCAGGCTTTTTGGAGAGCACTGTGGTGCAGGCAGGATTAACACTGGTTAGTCAGCACCACCTTTGAAGGAAGGACCTTTTTTCAAACTGTGTGTGTACACACCGCCATGCACAGACACCTTGTAATTCATGACTAGATCTTCACAGTACTACCATACCACAAATCATTATTAATTTAAGAACACTACTTTGCTGTATTAACCATTCTTGTCCCTGGCTTGGTTTTTATGCACATGAAGAGACTATTTGTATAACACTTTCTTGACCTGTTGAATGATAATTTGAAGCCAAGGTTCCACAGCTCAGGAGTTACGTTGGAAAGCATCTTAATGCTTGAAAGACAGTAGTACTTAGACACAGCTCACAAGAACAAGCAATCTCTGCATGATGACCACATATACGAAATTCTTCAAGAGCCAAGTCAGGTACTCTTTCTCATGAAAATGTTCCTTTTTATTTAAATATTTTTACCAGGCAGTTATCCACAAACTGCAATTTACAGCATAAATTCTGACAGCTGTATTTTAGAAAACTAGACTAACAAACAGGTGCATTGTGCTTAATGTTCAACACTAAATTAGGAGAGAAACACAACAATGCATGTTCTCCATTAGAGACTTGCAGCTACACCTCATTAAAACATCAGCAATGTGCTTTATGTGTTGATTACCTATGGCTTACACATAGTTTAAGCTATAACATTTACGTCTCTGACAACCCAGTTTGCATCTACATCTTGCTCTACACTTCTCAAACTTGTGCTTATGAAATCCCATGCTGTTGAATCCTGCCCACAAAACCTGAGGATTCCTCCAAGGATACTATGAAGCTCTTTGAATTCCAGGAAAGGACAAAACAATGTCCTGTGCTGCTTATGCTGGCATGCAAGCATCCTGCAAAGGCATCACCTCTCCAAGCCTAAACCACTAAACACACCAAGCCCACTGCTACCGATACTGCGGTTGAAAGTGTTTGCTGCATCCACAGCACCTCAATACATGCACGCCTAGAAAGCTTCCTCTTTAAGGGTAAATATACAATGTGGACATGTGCCAATAACAAATATATGTAATTTTTTTCCCCCTTAAAACTGTTACTGTCAAAAATATCAATTTTCCATACTCTTTCAAACAGAAACTTCCAATAGTTCATCACAATCTTACTGACTCAAAGCATGCTATCTCCAGAAATTTTTAAGAATTATCACCATACTCAAACCTGCTGTTATTGTAGGCATTTTTCTGTAACAAATATTTTGGGATTTTCATTATTACAAGCATCTCTTCACACAAAAACTCTTCACTCTTCTGTGATTCAAACAGAATTTTAAAAATCTGTTGTTTCAGTACTTTTCAAATGCTTTTAGAACCATGAGTTGTTTTTGCCATAATAACTTAATTTCTTCTCTTGTCTAAATATAACACCATTTTTTGGTGGGAGAAAGTGTGAACTGGATACTTAACTTGTTTACATAGTTTTTTCCAGCCTACAAGACCTCTTGGCTAAGTTCAGCATTTCCATCACAGACAGATTACAATCAGGAATGCCACATTATGATTTAAGCCATTCTAGTAGAAAACATGGGGGTCTGTTCCATGTGGTAGTATTAAATTCCTTTACACTCTGCACCACTTACTACTCCCATAAAGACACTATTTAATTTTGTGCAACTTAAACCTCACATTTATCCACATGGGGAAATGAAAAGTTTAGTTAAGCATATAAATATAGCTCTTACACAGCTGACTGTAACGGATGCATCCGAGGCTGTACTGCCTCCATGACTGTCCCAACATCTGGCTAAACTTACTCTAATCCAAGCTGTTCCGTTAAAGGAAAAGCAGGACAGAGGCAAGAATGTTCTTAAGTAAAAAGCTAGAGAATTTCAATAAATGCAACGTCTCACTCATCTATTTCTTTAAGAAAAAAACAATTGCAAATGTGCTGCTGGCTATTGCTGCAGGTACTGCAGGAAGCCAGCAGCTGGCACACCGCAAAGAGCAAACTCAGCGGAAACTCGTCTGTTGTTACATGGCAGAGTTCACCCACCAGGAGCTATCATTAACACTCAGGGTACAGTTTCAGCAGCCAAAACCCAGTTGAAAGCTAACTGCAGCTGAAACAATCAGCAGTGCTGCAGCATCTCCAAAACAGCAACCTCTGACCCTGCACTACCACCTCTAACCCAAGCCAGCTCCATTTGGACCTTCAGCCATTCTTTTGCCCTCCATGTCAAAAGCCACAACCTTCTGTAAGCCACAGTGAAAAGCAGACCTCCACATGGACAGAGGAGTGCTGAGGAAACAGCTTCTAAGAAGGGGCAGGTGGCTGTCAGACTGACTGCCCTTCAAAATTACACTGGGCTCTCTGCTGCTAAACCAGCCTAAATTCAGGCCATCACAGGCCAAGTATCCTAAGGTGATCCTGGATGAATTGTTTATAAATGCTCTGTAACACAGCCAGCCAGTTTGGGGAATTATTCTGATTTTATTTTTACAGGTTATCAGAATAAATTAGTTGGCCAAAAAAATTAACACAAGCAAAGAACAAAATACAGAAGGATTTTAGGTTTGTTGTTGTTGTTTGTTCATATTTAGTTCAGAATTTGAATAGCAGGCACATAAAATAATATTTGCAGGTAATATTCAAATATTTAACATCAAGTTGTTAAAAAGATTCACTATATATTGACTATTCAAACACAATTTAGAATGACACTTGCAATGAAACAACTCTAGTCCTTAACATTCCTTTAATGCCAGGTAAGCGTCCAGAAAAATGATCATGCAGAAATAAAAACTGGTCATCCCACAGAACTACATACAGCCTTATAAATCTGTATCTATGAGATTTTGAATATAATTTAATTCTATATATATTTAATTTTTCATACGTACGTTATATATTTTTGTGTACATAACAAAATTATGATATACATCATTTTGATACATGATGATTATTAATTCAACAGCAGTGATAACTGGCTAGGCAGAAGCACAAACTGAAAAAAACAGTGGACTTCATCCAGATTTTGATGCAAATTTAAGCACTTGCAGAAAGCTCATCAATCTCAGGAAAAAAATAACTTCAACCTTAAAAGACTTTTTAATAAAAAAATCAAGACCAAAACCACCCAGACTCATCACAAAGTACTTAATAAAAAGCAGTACTGGCCTGAACAATCTGCCTATTCATATAATTCTGCCTCTTTCCAGAGCAGGATTTTAAGCCTGGAGTCCACAAGCTGCTTCTAAGAGCAGCAGCAAAAGATAATAAAAGATGAGGTTTCACATAGCAGCCAAGTACATCTACCAGTTTGCTACTAGTGAACCCGGGAGACAGCTCAACTTCTCCAGACCCTAAAATTTCCCTCTTTGCACCCTTCATCTCTCTGGTGCCAACTGCAGATACTTTCACCTCTTAGCTGAGCCAATGGAACAAGCTGAGCAGTAACACCTTGCCGAGTTATTTCTCACCTGATCTAGCAAGTTAAGATGGATTACTCAAGTCAGAAGAGCACTGAAGCAGCACGAGCAGATGCTGTGAGGCTCCACAGCAGTTTGTGCCAATTTATCTCTGGACTGCCACAGTGCCACACGCTCTCGCTATGAGTTGCTCATTTTCCCGTTCCTGCCCTGGCTCTGAAGCATGTCCCTAGCAATGCATGCAGTCTCCCAGCTGCAACAACTGATCTAGCTGAAAATTAATTTTTTGCCAAGCTATTTTTCAACCAGAACAGTTATTTCAGTAACTCAATGTACAGCCCTATAACTTCCACAGCTGATGCAAGCAGGATGGCAAAGCTGCACAGCTACAGTGACAGGAGGGACAGTTGATACCTACAGCTGGTATAAATTGCTGCAGAACCACATTCCTATGAAAATTAAACATAATTTTAGTTGAATTCATGGTTCAAAAGCCACTGGAACATTTTGCAAAATATGAAATTCAGGTAAATTTGAAAACCAATTGTCTGCTGCAGACTTCTGAGTTATCACTAATGAGGGAGCTCTTTTAATTCTGCAGAGACACAGCATTAAAATTGCTTCCAGCTACAAGCAAATGTTAATCATATTAAACACAGATATTATTCATTTAGAAAGTGAAACTGTATTGTGAATTATGCACCAAAAAGAGGCAGTATCTGCGCAAACACTTATTACTATCCAAACACTCTTCAAACAGGACAGCTGGCAATGGTAAAAATGCTGGCAGCAATCTTACACAGTATAGTTACTCCTTAAAGCTGAAGTTGAGTTTTTCACCAAAACGAGGTATCTGTAACACGACTGTGTAACATTTTAGTCTAATCTTTGAAAAGTTATGTGAACAACATATATAGTGGAGAGAGATAATACATACATAGAAAAAAAGTTTAATACTGTTTACTGATTTTGTTATGTGTTTTTAACCTATAGCTGATATGTACAGCATGTTCTTCCAAAAAAGGAAATTTGCTGTTTCCTTTTTTATGAAGCCCACACCCAGGAAAAATTACACTGAAGTTCTTGTACATGAATTTCTCACACTGATTTGTATTTGCATAGACATGACAAAAACAACACAAAAAATCACTCCCCATTTTTGAACTGCACAATAAAAGCAAAGAACAAGTGTTATCTTCTAAAATGTTACACTTTCAGATGTTTTGGAAATGCACATAAGTTATATTCATATGTAACTGAAAGACAGATTTTTAATCTATTCTGACACAATATCAGCAAACTGACAATTCAAAAACTGCCAAGCCTTGTATTTTATGCAGATGGGCTATGGCATGCCTTTCAGCTTTGGGACAATCTCCACCTGGCATCACAAAGTCAGCACAATAACACACACTAAATACAACCTTGCAAAAGCACAAAAGGAAGCTCTGAGAAGGTAATTCTTGACTTCATCCTAAGCCCACTAAAACTAATTTCCTAATACACAAGAAAATAAAACATCAATGTAATAAGAAAAAAGCCCAGCCAGAACTCACTGGCAGCACATCAACCATGCTTACCCTAGCCAATCTTGCAGATGATGGTAGCAAAGATTTCCTCATTTCTCCTTTTCATTAACAGAAGAGGGAGCATTTCACTTGCTGACTGAACAAGCATAAAGCCTTCAGCCACTCCACTCTCAAAGATGTGTTAGCAATATCAGAAGTCATCCCAATACAAAAGTTATTACAAATTTATGGATAACCATCTACTTAAATGTGTCATCTTTTTGACACCTGGAAGAGTGCTTTGATTTAACATCAAAAAGATTACGCTATTTCATATTTATCTCCACTTCAGAAACAGGCCTTCCTTTTAGTTGTACTCAGCTTTACACAAAACCTCTTTACCCAAGTTCTGGAATACCAGACAGCTGAGGGTCTAGGCAGAGTTGGATGTTGCCAATTTAATACTTAAGCAGCTGAATTTGTGGAGGATGCTGGCCAAGCTACTAGAATGCCAGGTCCTTCAAATGACCTCCTACGGTCCCCAGGATGCTCCTGGACGCTCTGGTTACCCCACTGCTCACTGGGAGAGCATCCTCTGCTTTGTGGAAGATCATTCCTAGCAGGTCTTGCCAGCCTACAAGGACTCAGAGCAGATGAGCACAGATCAGACGGCCTTGTAGAGCAGCTTCCTGCACAAGGGGAAGATGTGACTCTTGGTGTCACGGCCCAAGGTTAGCACATCTTAAGACACATTATACTACAATTCCACCAAAGAAAACTAAGAAACACCAGAAGGACAGCTTATTCCCCTTTCCCCCTTGCAGAATGGACACATCCTTATTTCAATATTTACTTCAAGGGCAAGATTATGCCAAACTACATATCCCAGTTTCAGGTTTGTTTTCCAGAGACCAAGTATGCACTGATACCCAAGATACCACCTTTGACTCATCACCATTTCCTAAGCGAAATACTGACTCCTTCTAAATTAATCTGATAAAATTATTTTTCTTCTCTTTTAAATAACCACAAATCAGTCATCTTTGAATGAGAGTAAGTTCAGTGTTTCAATTCAGCCCAATATATAACTACTGTTTTTCATTCTACCACAAAGGATGAGAAAAGAAGAAAGATTTCTCTATTTCCGTTCAGTTTCTATATTAAAAATTATTTTACTTGTACGTCTATAAAGTTAAAAAAGAATTGTTGATATCTGTAACAGAAAATTAACTACATGCAAGTACTTCTTTGTAGTATAAATACTACAGAGAAATTTATAGTTTAGAACAACAAGAATTCATACAAACAACAGCCCTTCTTCCTGCTTTTGCACTAGAATGTACCAAGAGCAGAAGTTAAAACTAAGTGAGTCAAAACTAGGACTAAGTCAAGTATAAGTAAGTGATCTCATACAAAACACAAAGCAAAAACAAGGGAACTACAAATATGATGCCAATCACTTTGGGGAGGAAATACTGGCATTAGATATTGTATATGTTGCAGTTTATGAGCATTATAAAGAGGAATCTGCACTTAAACATGGTCTTAGAGATTAGAATTTTTGAGAAAGCAACTTTTATAGTCTAAGGATTTGCTGACAAAATGTGAGAACTGCATTAATTTAACAAAGATTTGCAAAACATTTTTCTGCAATAGAAAGGAATGAAAAGGATGGTGAGAAAAGAACAGTACCTTCTTAGCTCTTATGAGCATTAACAAAGTTAAGATTCCAGCCTCAGCTTTGTTACTCAAAACTTCCCCTTCTAATAAAACAACAAGAATACTAAGGGTATTTTGTTGCTGCTGTTGAAAAAAGAAAAAGCACATGAAACTGCTTTTAAGACAGAAAGCATATTTCATAACCCATTTTTCAGCTGACTGTAAAGAGAAATGAGAAAGATATAGCAAAAAAAAAATCACTAATATATTAAAGAGCCTCTGCTCAGTGACACCCCAAGGATGATTACAAGTAGGAATTCTATCACCTTTTGCAAAAAAACCCATTAATATTATAGTCTCATCAGGCTAATTCCCCTACCATGTGCTTGGCTATGTGCAAATTTTGTTATAGAGACTTTACCATTTCTCTGAACACATCCAATCCATTAATGGGAGAATACAATACCCTAGGAAGTCCACTAACCACTCTCCATTAACTCACACCAATTTATAAATCGAAAAGAGAAGGTGGTTATTACAAAAATACAGCATGTTTAATAACAACATTCTGCTAAAGAGAGCACCATTAGTACTGCAATCATATTATTTAGTGATGGATAACAAGGTGCCTAGTCTCTCATTTTTCATTCACAGAAGTTAGAATTTTCATCTTCTCTGTAACATTCCCAACAGAAGCTGTTCAACAAGCTTACATGTGTCTTAGATTGGGCTTGAAACTCACGTAGCTAAAGCACACAACAATTTCTTACAATGAAGCTGTATATACTTTTTACTGGTACTTACACTAATAATCCACATGGTGAGAGAGAAAAAAGTTCAGAGAAAAAGTCACCAACATAAATTTATTCTGACTTACAGTTCTAGGAGTTTAGGTTACCGGACCACACCTATGCTGGACAAATTAGAAAAGTAAGAAATAGAATTTGTCTTCCCATTTGTGGGTAAACACAAAAATGGCTTTGTAGGCTACCCCAGAAAACACCATAACCACAACAACTGACATATACTGGTCAATATTGTGGTCCCCTCTGGTTACCGCATGACAAGAAACATCATCCTTTTTAGAAAGTTGGCAACACAATATACCACAGAGCAAAGCAAGGAGGAACTACACAGAAAAAAGGAGAACATATCTGCCACCATAAATTACAATACTCAGCAGCATTAGAACTATCCAACAAATTTTAATTTTCTGACACAAAAGGAGCATTAATTTAGACACAGATATTGTCAGTTATTTGTCCAGGAGACAGAGCCACAGAATTTGTTCATCTCTTCATTTATTCTCAATCTGTGATACTCCCTCCCTCTTGAAAAGCAAACAAACATCCTCTTCAGAAAAAAACAGCTAACTCTCCCCTACAAGAAAAACTTATTGTCATGTACAGCTTTGAGATGTGTTTATCTATAAAACGTCCCTGCACACCTACAGCAGAGCAGAAGTCTGAAAAACCTTGAGTATCGAACCAGCAATGTTAGAACTGGCAGTGAGAACTCTGCTACTAGAACGTGACTTCAAGGGAAGGTGAGTGAGACAAGTGAAACAATTTGTAGAATCAGCAATATAAAGACAGATGGGAGATGAGAGGCAGGAAAACACAGACTGAACTCTGAGTTTTATGCTGCTGGGAGACTGGAAATTTTCTACCAGGCACAGAATATAGCAGCTGACTCAAAAATCTAGTCAGAGGGGAATAGTATACATACTGGCAAGTACTTTTTAATGACACTTCCAAAAGAAATCTAACTACATATTGCTTTAATTACATTTTTAAGAATTATTAAATTAATATAATTGCTTTATGAGCTCTACCAATAGAAGCAGCTTAAAAGGCAAAGCAAAAAAAAAAAAAAGAAGAAAAAAAGGCACTCCGAACATGGACTCCCTCGCAGGAGGGCTTCCCTCTCGTCTTAGGGCTGATGGCAGCTCCTAAGAATTAAAAGGATGCCAAGGGGATTGGCCATCCTAAAAAAAAAGTTGGAAAAAATAAATCACTTGACATTCTAGAAAAGCAAAGGAGGTAGAATAGGCTCTGCTCTTGTCAAATATGGATTCTGTCTTTTCTGGATCTATCTAATCAACGTCCTTTACAAGTGCCATGTGAGGTGGCATGAGCAATCTTAATGCTAGTGATTAATACTGATTTAACTTCATTTGTGCAACATCTCACTGATTACAATAGCCTGTCTTACATGGAAGGGGTACAAAACACATTTGGAAAGGAATGAGGAGGAAGAGGAAGTTCAGGTATACCAATGGCCAGCAACCATCCAGCCTTCCTCCACAAAGCCCACTCCCCGCACCACGTGAGGAGAACTACCAGAGAAAGTGGCACGGTCACACATCCACCTCGTGTGCAGCAGCGACAGGGGACACAAGCAAAGGCTGCACGAGGCATCATGAGCAGGTCCCCACTGAAGAAACCCAGGCCCCTGGACCACGGGCAGGAGAGGAACACCGGGACTCTGCATGGCTGTCCACTAGAAGGAAAGGGAGCCCGATGCAGAACAAGAGCCTTTGCTTACTAAAAGGGTCCCATAAGGAAAGGTACTTAACAGCCTGTTGAGCAATCAGAGCTGCAGTACCTTGTTTCAGTACCAAGAGCCACAGCCAACCAGGAAGCCTGTAGCAGACTGATGAGAAGCTGGGAGAACCACAAGCTAAGTGTGGCTAAGCATCACATCACTCAACTAAATCGAGACTGGATGAAAAGGTAGGCATGACAACTATTTACAAACAACTGACAGGCACTCATACCAGCAGCAGCAAGGGAATTACATTCAGGGCAAGGGAGACCACAGCATGTGCCCACCCCATGTGTGCATGGCTCTCCCCAAGTTCGCCTTTCTGCTACCCAAGTTATCTACTTCCTGAGCTGCCGATAAAGCAAACAAGCTTTTTTCAAATCTGAACTACAGCAGAGCTACCCAATGAGAGGTATAGAGAGGATGGTTTAGAGAGAGGAATAAAATCATGAACCAGGAAGAAAGAACAGCAGGAAAAGTTCTCAAAAGTTTTTTTCAGCTTTGGGAATCACTTCCCAAAGGAAGTGGTGTAAGGCTAACCACTTGAGTAACTTAAAACACTCGAGACAAAACACTAAAATTCTGCACTCCCATCAGAAATTCATGCATATTCTTAGAGAAACAAGCATCCCCTCCAAATCAGTCCTTCACAAGGGTGGGCATTACTGGGGACATGGCACAGATCATGAACACAGAGAGCAGAATGAGCTCCCTAGCTGCACCCACAAAAAACACCAGAGTTTTAACTGCTGACATTTCATTTTGAAATAAATATAGTTCATTTATCATGTGGCTGGCAAACAGATACAGCACTTAGCAGCTCCAATTTTGATTAAGGTAAGATTATGCATGCCTGTCAGCTTTTCACCTTTCAGCTGAAACATCCTTGAAAAGGACAAAAGTTGAAGGTGTTCACATCTTAAACTTGTCTTGTCTTGCCAACCTACTGCCAATGGTTCACTGTTTTTGCAACCCTTATAAATAGAGCCTTAGGCAAGCTTGCAAAATGCTACTTAATCATTTCCCAGAGGCAAGTAATATTTTTTTGTGACAGGAGAATGAATCATCGGTTTCGTGGCTGGGATGGATGTGGACAATGAATGTCTTTGCTACTCTTAGTCTTGTTTAATTTTGTCTAATTTACATCTTTCTAGTAGTATAATACTACTTTAAAAAGCCCCATACAAACAACCAAGAACAACAAAATCCCCTCACTGCTACCAAGCTGCCTCATTTCTCAAAACTAATTTTTCTCATGCTACCACCATCACCTACCAAATGATCTGTATGCCAGGAATACAAGTTATTTAAATCTGCTTCCACATATATAAAGTCCTGCTTCATTTCAACACCTTAGCACACAAGTAGCATTAGCGTGAGTGGTTCCACTAATCTAAATTGAGACAATCGTTACTCCTAAAGGTTTGTGTAGCTTGGCATGAACAGGACTGTAGCAGCAATGGCAAATCTACCAGAAAAATCAACATTTTCACCCAACAGCTATGTGCACATGTGCTGGCATGAATGGACTGTTGTATTCTATCAAGGACAAATGAAGAAGCAAACATGAACGCTGATCAACTTTTTTTCATAAACAGTCACAAAGACTACCTAATGAGTTTAACAGGCAGTCAGATACTGATTCTATAACATAAAGACATCTGACATGGGCCTGAACAGTGAGTCAGAATATATTTCCCATCGCTTCATGTTTCCTTCCAACCACCAGTAACTGAAGGCAATAATAGGAGACAAAGCACTGCTCAACTGCTATAAGATTTTTCAGAAATCCCCATGTGGGACATGTCATAGAGGCCTCACATTCCCCCTTGCACCCCGACACAAGTTTATAGCAAGCTATAGAGGCTCAGAGCCAGTTTGGACGGATCGAGCAGCCAAACGCTGCACTGCGACCATCCCGTCATTAAAACTGCACATACCCCGCTCTCAGTGCTCGCCTCCTGCAGATATGTGCAGGTCAAAACCCTGGGTACTCAAGTTCCTGCACTGCCTCACTCCTTTCGTTCCTATTCCTGTAACTCCAGCGCCCGCTTCCCGCGGAAGGCACCTTCCCCCTCCGGACGCCCGCCCTCGCCCGCACTCCCGGGAAGCCGCCCGAAAGTTTCCCAGCCAAGTGCTGCCCCTGCCCCGGGTACCACCGGCGTGAAGCGGCGGCCGGCACAGGGCACGGCACCGGCACGGGCTCCGTCCCACTCGGAGAGGAGGGGTCGGGGCGCTGCCCGGGTAGGGCCGGCCCCGAGCGGACAAAGGCCCGGCTGGCCTCAGCGGCACGGGAGGCCCGAAGCCGCCGTCCCGCCGCCACAGGAAGCCGCAGGCTGGCCCCGACACCTTCCCGCCCACAGCGCCGGGCGGGCACGGCGGGAGGCAGCGCCCCCTCCTCCGCCCGGGACCGGCGCCGAGGAACCCGCACACGGGGCGGCGGCGGCTCCCG
>VZSE01010906.1:84377-103424 GCA_013398275.1 Promerops cafer
GGCGTCCTGGGCTGGGCTGGGCTGGGCGCGGCGGGACGCCCGGGCTCGCTCCTCGCTGGCTGCCCGCCGCCGCCTACCTCCGAGCTGCTGCGGGAGCCCAGCCCGCGGGGGAGGGGAGAGGCTCCGCTTTACCCGCCCCGGAAATACATTCCTCACCGCTGCCGTCAAGAGGGCCGGGGAGGCGTCTGCGGCGCGGCGGGCAGGGACGGGAGAGCCGTGCTTGAGGAGGGGCTTGGTGCCCGCTTCCCTCCCGCTTCCCTCCGTGCCGCCCGCCAGCGCCTTATTTGGCGGCGTTTGCCAGCGGCCCGGCTGGCCCCGGGCTGGGCCTGCCCCGCGGCCTCCTCGCTCCCGCCGGTGTCGAAAGGCTATTCGACCCCAGCCCTTTTCCAGAGGTCTTGTCCTGCCCTCCTCCCTGCCTGGTTCCACGCGCGGAGACAGCGGGGAATCTGGGCAAAGGGGGATCCCCCGTCCCTCTTGCTGGCAGCTGTTTCTAAGAGCAGTGGAAGTCACTATGTGATTGATGGATGTGCAAGTCACTGAGTGATAAGTGGGCTTGTCTAGTGCTAACACACGCTCCGAGCTAAAAAAGGGGGTTTCCCCAAGTCCCTCGGCCGGAGCCTGCTGGTGTTCGGAGCATGCCCTTGGTATTTTAAAGTGCCCTTAAAGTAGGTACTTGGGAAATTACGGATTAAAAAAATTAAAAACCCTGCCCTTCGACGCCTTTTTGAAGGTGAGGTGTTGGGAAACACAAGCTGTGAACTCACAGCTCAGAGCTCTAAGCACTGTGCCTTTATGTGTGGCTACTGGAGCTTGTGTCAGTTCTTGTTTTGCTATGGTTAACTTAACCAGCAGTGCTGCAACTTGTTTATAATTTTAATCACTTTTCCCCTGCTTGCTTTCTAGCTCCTTTTTGAAATAAGGAAGGAATAATGTTTCTTCTTTACTTAAGTGTGGCCTGTGATTCAACCCCATGTTCCACTGGGGCAGTGCAGTGGTTTAGGGTGCAGTCTTCTAACAGCTGTTTTAGCAGAAGCTTTTAATGCTGGTATAGCTGTAATTGCAAAACTGTTTTAGTGGTGTTGGAAAATAAGATTGAAATGACAGACTGCTGCTCCAAGCAGCTCCTTCAAAAGCAAGCACTGCACAAATGAAATGGTAGATAAATAACCTTGACATCCAGAGATAAGGACGGCAGTGTGTTTCAACTATGTGTTTCAACAGGTAAATCAATATATAGTATTAATACTGCCAGGAAAGAATAAAGCCACCAGAAAGCCAAAGTTTTAAAAATGGTAAAAATTAATGCCATGCGAAGTAAAAGCAAATGCTGGAGGGATAGCATCTGCCAAAAAATGTGGGAAATTTAAGTATTGGAAAATAAAAATTACTTTTATCCAAGGTATTCTCTGCTTCTTTATTGCAGGGGGAAAAAGCACATCTGGTGCTAATTATGACAATGTTGTGGATTTTGATCTTTGTATGGGCCATTCTCTTAAAAGATGTACTTGATGATCCTTGTGGGTTCCTTCTAACTCAGAATATTCTGTGATTCTGTGATTTTGCAAGAATATGCAAAGAGTGAGCAGCCGTCCACTATAGTGTACCGTAAAGAAGTAGTGCCAAAAATGTGCTACCACGATTACTGGGGCTCTGAGGAATAAATAAAACTGCTCAACAGACTGGTTCAAGTGCTACCCAATGATCTTCTCAGATCTTACTGTGTCAAGTAGCCAGTGGCTGGCTGTGCTGAGCAATAGGAAATTGACAGGAAAAAGTCTCACAAATGGCTGAAAAAAAAATAATCACTGAATTAATTGGCTGCTTTCTGTACTCCTTTGGGCACAGATGGGTATGAAAATCATGTGTTATTTTCCAACACTTGTGAAGTACTAAAGATGTCAGTAAAAAAAATATGCTGGAGGTGTCTGAGCCAGTAGACACAATTGTAGGTGATGTCAAAATGTTTAATGTAGCATCTCTGTACTGCAGTGTATGTGACATCTGGGAGAGTGAGTGAAGAGTTTTGCACAGGAGGGCTCAAGAAAATGTGGGTTTTCATGGATTGAGTGGGAAACTCAGAAGTGTTTGGTTCACTGTTAACTTATCTTGCAGATCCAGATTTTATTGTACCTTTTACACCGATGTGAATCCCAAACCAGGTTTTGGTGCGTCCAGTGTTGCCTTTGTAAAGAAGCCAGCTCTGTAAATCAGGGGTGCCCATCTGCAGCTCCAGGGCTGGGGCTGAGTATCCCTGTGCCAGGCAGCTCTACTGCAGTCCCTCCCAGTGCCTGGCTGGGAACCTCTGGGGTGAGGGGCCACTTGGGTGCCTTGGGAGCCACTGCCTCCAGAGAAGCAGGAACGTGTTGGTAGGAGAAGCTGCAGCATCTCCTAACCAGTTATCAGGGTATTTCCTTGGCTGCAGTTTCTTGTTCGCCACATGTTGCTGCCAAGCCGCTGAACTCTGACTTACTAAAGCCCACACAGCCAGCCAGCTGCCACCCTGTTCTCCAGCATCTACTCCACTCCTGCAGCTTGCAAAGGGTTTAGAGGGAGATATTTTTCAACTGGGGCCTCAGTGATAACAAATACAGGAGTGTCATGGTTTGCGCATTAATACCCAAATGAAAATGCCTCCCATCAGGGCACCCATTAGGCAACTTCATAATCTCACCAGCCACTAACACTTCCACCTTTACTTCTTCGTACTGTAGTAGATATCTCGCTCACCTCTGCCCCAGGGAGTGATAATTTATCTGTACTGCTCCACTTTCCCAACAAACTTTGTTACCGACAGCAGAGTACTTTCCCTTTCCACCCCTCTTCTTTTCCTTCCCTGCCTCTTCAAAATTCTCTCACCCTACCTAAGGTATTTTTTCTTTCCAAACTAAAGAAAACCAAATTATAAACCTGAGGTAAAAAATCATGGTCTAATCACAACAGATAGATAAAGGGTGGGAGAGAAATTAGAAAGTCAAAGTAATTTTCCCAAGGATAGCAATGGAGCCAGGAAAAGAAAGCAGGTCTGCTGGGAACACATCAGACTGCAGCCACCTGGGTTGAGCTGGCTGCGGGAGCACCCAGTTTTCCTGGCCTGACCTTGGAGCAGAGCAGCAGCAGCTGCAGCCACTGTTTTATTCCAGCAGCTCTGCAGTCACCAAGGGGCACAGTGAGCACTGAGACCTTGCTGGCAGCTGGTCAGCACTGGGCTCTGGCTTCCAGTGTGGAGGATGGAGGATATGTTAGGGCTTGGACATAAGATTCATAGAGAAAGTATTATTAGAAGGATCACTTAGTACAGGAAGTGATGGTGCTAAGTGGCTGTGGTCATTGCTTTTGATAACAGCCTCTATTTGGCTCCTCATGAGGAATGAGCAAAACTTCTCTGGAGGCAGGCAGGGAGCAAGTCCGGCAGCCTGTCAGCCATGTTCCCATGATATGGAATGCAGTGTTTACACTGGAGCCAGGTTCTCCTGCTCCTCACAAGGAGTGAAGTGAGTCACAAATGTTCAGCCAGAAGATTGCCACAGATTGTATCCTGCGGGCAAAGGTTTGCTCTGCAAGATTGTCTGCCTGCTGTTCACGGGAGCAATGTGCGGCACTTAGGTGCAATAAAGCTGATATATTAACACCTGGTTTATGATCAACTCTTAGATCTCTGCTTTGTTCAATTGACAGTCCTGTGTTTAACATGAGCCTGAAAAGGTCAGAGTCCACCAAGCCCTTCCTTCAGCTCGCCAGCGTTTAAAAAGCAAATAGTGGCTGTCAGGCAAGAAGAAAGGGGAGGTCACCAGAGCCCATGACCCTTCTGGTGGGACTGTGCCCTTGCTGGCACAGAGCAGGAGTAGAGGAGCTGGGAGACAGCTTTTGTTACAGCTGCACTGTGCCTGCTGATCTACTCGTTTTCTGCCCTTCCTTCTGCTGAAGAGCTGCTCTGTCCTCTGTGCGCATGTTTGGGTAGGCTGAGCTGTTGCTGTTACAATCTCTGCTGCCATTAGCATACACATTCCTTCTTGTTTGTCACATGGACTTATATCTTCCAAAGCACTTTTGTGGGACTCCTATGTCATTGTAAAGATAGTTTGTTTTATGCAGAAATTCTGTAAGATATTTTGATTCTCAATAAGCAAGGCAGGAATCCTTTTTCATCCTTAGGCATGAACCACAGGTTGCCCCATGTTCCGAAGTAGAGAAGTGAGCAGGAGTTAAGTGAAGAGACTAAAGTCTTTGAGATTTATTTTCAAGCACTCATACTCATGATAACACAGGGCAGAGAACTTCTGCACCAGCTCCTTATGTTGCTTGAAATGAAGCCTGTTTTCTAGAGAACTAGATTTAAAAACTTCAGTCTTGAAGGTATTTTAGTGTTTAATTACCCAAGAAAAGATGCCTGTGGGAGAGTAAAAATATCCCCAAAGGATGATAATTCTGAATGCACAGTAAGTTTCTGAGATTCAGCAGTTAGTTAATTCTTACCATGTGCTGCTTTTATTCTGTGAGACTCTGAGATCCTGTGCCTACATATTCTGTTCCCTCCTTCTCAGGGGATTCCCACTGTTTAGACAAGCAGCACATGCTCATTCAGGGAAAAACTGAATTCCACTGCCCCTAAAGAAATGAGCAAGGATGATTGAAAGAGCTTTCCTTGAAGCTTCGGTTTTGCCTTTTCCTTCTGCTTCGGTTTTGTCCAGAGGGAAATCCTGCAACATTTTAAGCTCAATGCAGTAGTTATTAGTGCATAAAATTACTGAAATTTAGACTTTTGCAGAGGCGAGGAAGGATAGAAATGAGAAAGGAAGATTTTGGTGTCATCAGCTGCCAAAAAAGTAGGAGACAGTAGCAGTCTACTAGTACTGAGAGTCTGTCATGAGAGCGGGAGTGAGGACAGATTTAATATTCATTGATATATAGGGGAAAGAGGAGCTATGTGGAAAACAGAATATTTTAAGCAAAACTAGTAGGCAAGAAAAAAGACAAAAATAGTCTGAAGGAAATAAATAGCAATGGTACCACTGGGAAAAGAGATTTGGGCAAATGGAATGACTATTGTATAAGGTGATTGGCTGTTTTAGTAGAAAACAATGGCAAAAAAAGGCAGAACAGAATATTTTTCTAATACTATTTCTGTCAAGTAGAAGAGTCCTATATTGAGATTGTTCTGAAACCCCCACTTTATCCTCCCCATTATTATGCACCTGAAGTTCTTTTCATGATTGTGTTTCTTGAAATAATTTCATTGACTTTTTTAAAAAGTTGTTTTTTATAAGGCTTATATCTAAAATGCTTTGACAGTAATGATGTTTGGATGAAGGTGCCAGAGATTTCCAGCCAGAATCTCTCACTTGTGCACTCTCAATGATCCCCATATGAGGTCATCTTTCTAGAACAAGTGTCATCAATATTCTTTTTCTTAAGAGATAATGTCTGGACGTTAACAGCAGTTTTGCTTGAATATTGATTTATCTCACTACCTTGTCATCTAAGCAGAGTCTAATACAAAGCAATTCTGACTTTCTGTTGTCTATTCACCCAGCTTTTCGTGCCTTCTTTATGATTCTGACAGCAGTTGCAGTTATTTTGCAGCAGCAAGCTGTGTAACTTGCAGGACTCATCAAGCAAAGAATTGAGTTTCTCAGTCTGCAGATGCAGGCTCTTAAACAAAATTCATCATCAGGTAGGGAATATTGTAGTTTGCTAGTATCCTTGGCAGTAGGATATTCTGGCCACAGCTGACATATTTAAAAACACAAAGTTCTGATTTTAGCTGGGTGTAGTGAACCAACAAGGAATGAAAGTGAAAAGATTGTTGATGAAATTATGTACAACAGAGAGATTCACAAGCAATTTTGAGAAAAGCTCAAAAACAACAAGGTTGAACATTGCAAGGAGGTGAATTGATCACTCTAGTACAGGTTAAAAATGTATTTTAAAGTTACTGTGATTCTAATGCACATGTAGGCTATCCTGGATGTCCTGTTGCTCAGGTGGTAGAAGGGCATTTGGCTTTCAGCCTTTTGCCTCACAGCTTACTCGGGATCTGTGGTATTTTCTGTAACCACATATTTGAGTATGTGGCATTGGCTTTCTGTTGTAGCTGAGATTTAGCTAAAATTAAACTGTCTTCAGAATAGTAAACATAAATCTTAATTCTCTTTGCTTGTTTGGTATCTGTATCACAAAAAATCTTGTACCATATATGATCCATCTTCCATCTTACCCTGTCCTTCCTTTTTATTCTCCCTATTTTCATCTGTGATCCTTCAGATTTCCTCACCTGCTTTGAACAATCCCTTTTTTTCTGGTCTGCAATGAGGGCTCCAGGCTGTTCCTTTTGCCAGTGGCATGTACACCTTCATGCTTACACATTCCTGCTGCACTGATCTGTCCCCGATTCCCATTCAGAAAAGATGAATTCCAAGAGCTGTTGAGGCACACAATGTCCTCTGAAAATGAACCTACAGGTTCCAAGAAAACTCCAGCAAGCTACTTTCCAGGTTGGAAGTCTGCATGCTGTAAACAAAGCTTTGGAAAATGTCAAATTCTAGTTTCTATCAAATATATGTGTAGAGGCTCATAAAATAGCCAGATTTACAAAGCTGTCGTAAGAAAGGCCAGGGATGCCTCTAATGGCTTGAAGACTTTTGCCCCGAGGATGGGAGGTTGCAGGAATTATTTTAACTTCATTTTTTGTATCTTAGTTTTTCACTATTGAAAATGGCAGGTCTGCTTTTACTTTCCAAAGTAAAAATCAGGGAAATTATTTTCTTAGATGCCTTCAGCCTGATGCATGAATATAGCAAAGTTGTATAATAGGTAAAATGGGATTATAAGCAGAAATTTGGCCTTGACTGAAGGCAGTAATACATACTAGTTTTGTAGGTTACGGGGACATTGCTGAAGTCATATTAGTAAATTTCCTAGAACTGAGATTTGTAAAAAGCTGTAAAATGAAAAGAAGATGCTGTTCAATTTAAATAATTCTCTTAGATGACATAGCTGTGAGATAACATGTAAATCCTAAATTAAAACTGATCTATGCTGTGTCATTTCATTGTCTAAGCAGATCTGACAGAGTAAGTTTAAAAGCCATGATTAATAATATATATTAAATTAGCTTTGAAACGTATCAATTTTGATAGTTTATCTTTTGACAGCATAAGTCTTAAAAAAAAAAGAAGTTGTGGCATTTTTGTCAAAACCCCCCTCCTTTTAGTTTTTTTCTTTATGAAGATGTCATAAAAGGCTAACATCTTACTTTAAATTAATTTACTTTCTTTCAAGTATCAAGTACATGGTGTAAATATCTATTTGTGGACTATAAACTATTCTGCAAGGCGTCCTCAAGAACAGATCTGCTGTACTCAGGCCAGTGGATTCTCAGCTTGGCAAAGGTAAGAGCAGCTCTTCACCTCTGCTGGTTTCCACAGCTCCACTGGCTCCATTGCTATTGACAGCTTGACGAAGAACCCCAGCCCATGATCCAGCCTGCCAGCAGCCAGCACCAAACCTTCCCTGAGATCTGTCTCAGCCAGAGGCAGCGCCTTAGATTCTAGGCTGATACCAGCCCGTGGACAGAGTGATTCATGCTGCCTGAAGGTTAGTGCCTGAAAAGTCCTGCTTCTCTCTCCCTTGACTGTAACAACCAGTTTGTACTTGGCATTTAACTTTCCACGGGCAAAGTGCAGTGTGAGAGAGCCCTCCCTCCATTCTGTGTTCCGCGGTTGTGGATAGTGGATCGGAGTACTGGGAGAAACGCGTGCGTGCCCAGCGCGAGCAGCGCAGGAAGTTGTGAGCTCTCTGCTAAGTAGATTAGAGACTGTAACCACGTCCTGAAGTTTTATAAACGTCTTACTCAGTTCTTATTTGGCAGAACTCTCTGTGAAACATTTCCACTTAGTCACTGGCTATTCAGCACAAATGATTGATCAGAAACATTCCTCTAATGTAAATCAGCCTTATCACGTTTAAACACAAATATAACTTCTACCAGCCAGGATGTTATGCATACTGGGAGTGGGAGGGATGCAAACAGCTGGAAGCATTCCCTGTTTACTGAATCCACATTGCCACAGTACTGCTTTGCACAGTTGGAGAATTGCTGTGCAGGAGGAGCAGTTCACAAAGAGTTTGAAATTGTTTGGCCTTAAGAGCACATGATTTGCTTTTCATTTCATGTCCTCTGTTTGGGCTAAAAATAAGGAGACAGAAATGTTAAGTATACTGGCATTTTATTTATTCCACTTATTTCACTACCATCTTGTAGTAGAGAATACCTTCCCACCAAATACTTGTTTCACGTTTGAGAGATTTCTTTCATGCTGCCAGGAGATGTATTTTCTGTCTCTGAAAGTACCATAAAAGTACAGTGAACTGACTCAAGCTGACTCATGGTTGGGGCAGATGATGCTTACAGCTCAGCTGATTCTGCATAGCATTGCAGGTTATTTATACAACATGTTTAAGGCTTTCAAGTGACTTGTTTGTTCTTCCTTATTTAAAATTTAATTTTATACCAGGCAGGCCTTGTGTATTTATGTAACAACTTTTTCTGCTACACCTCATCCTTTTACTGGAGGTAAACTGAATACAAGTGGTGTAATTTTTATTTGGAGGGGTTTTTTTTCTGTTGGGAAAGGATGGGACTGAAGTGAAAATGAAGATTGTCATTCTTGTTGTCTGGACATTTTTGCTTTAGTCATACTCTCAGCCTTGACTTCTAAGTACAAACAGGAACTTGAGTCACTTGTGGGAAAAGGTGCAGACTTGCTTGCAACACTTCACCTGCAGTGGAAGGTTTGTCCTTTGCTCTTATTCAATTGTTGAAGTAAAACCAAATGACACAGCACTGATAAATCCATATACTGAACTACTTGTATCACCTTACTCTCTTTATCTTACTGGACTTACTGTCTTAAGAGCACTGTGGTATTTCTGGAAATAAGCTTTTTTACTGGGATACGGAAAAGTGAGCTAATTTAAAAGATATTTTTTTTTTTCGCTATGTCATTTTTTATAATTTTTTTTCCTCCCAGAAGTCATTGAATCACCTAGTAAAAGAAATATTCAGTTATGTGATAATTTATGTCTAGAAGAAAATCCCGGGGTGGTTGTATTAAATGTCTTGCTGTATGACAGAGGAGCTCTCATCCACCAGCTACACAATATGCAGTTAATTTCATATAGGAGTGCATTGACAGTTTTCTCACATGGCACTCTCATGTGGTATTTAAGGTTTCATATCCTTAAGCTCTTATCCAGTGATAGTGCCCCCTCAATAATACAGAGTGCTTTCCTGGCTGAGCAAGGAGAGTGCATTCTGGTGTATGGCTCCTTAAATTTTAGATGTCACCGCCTGTCATCTTCCTTTCTTTCCAGGACTGGTAAATAAAAGACAAAAATTTATGTGATTACATTTCTTGAAGTGAGGGAAAAAAGGTGGATTAATTATTGTGTAAGTAGAATCTGAATCTTTATCTACTTATGTCTGTACATATATATGCATACACATAGATGCATATACATATGTGTGTATGTATGCGATTTATAAAGGTTTTTCTCTTCTGCACTAAAAGTAATTTTAAACTATATCAGAGTGATAACTATCTTATCTGATTTTAATGCTGATTGAGAACATTTAAATAACTTATCTAGATGAAGTAGCTACTTACTGATTTCTTAAAACTTTATAGGCTAAATTGTATGGGCTAACTTCAGGATAAAAATAGTTCTGCTTTTGATTTCTTTTGCAGTGTTATTACAATATTCTCTGAGAAGAGTGACAAGTTTCATATTAGCATTTAAGTTCCCATGTTTCATACCCCAGTGGTGTACCTATTTTTTCTAGAAATAAGTAAGATTTGTCGCTCTTTATTTTGGATAGGTAATTGCTCTAACTTATGCTGCCATATGACCCTGAGATGCCGCTGCTGCTCATGATTTTTCTAGGGAAAACATGAACCTGAGTGAGCACATGAGTTCATGAGAAACTAGTGAAGCCTCTTCTTTTAAGTGCTTGTATCTTTATGGTTTGCCTGCTTTTTAAATGAGCTATGGTAACATTTCAATTTGATATCAAAATTTATTGTGCAACTAAACTGCTCTTCCCTTCTCCTGTGGGATGTTTGGGCAGCAGCACGCAGACTGCAGTACTTATGGCTGCTGCACCCTGTTCCTGACAGCATGAAGGATGGTGCTGTGCTGCTGGCATGGCTCAGCAGCCCTGGGCTTAAAGCCATTTGCTTCATATTAGGCCCCTGGTTTGAGATATCTCAGCGAGGAAATGTTCCATGGTAACTGCCAAAGCTTTTTGTTTCACAACCCTTTTTCTACTGGTGGCCCAAGTCCCCACCCCAGGTCAGCCTCCCCACAAACCCTCATGCCAGGCTGCTGCTGTCAGCCCTGGTTGACAGCCCTGTCAACCCTGGCTGCTCTAAATGTTGTGCCTGTCCTTGAGTGTTTTTCCAGATGCTCAGCTGCTGCAGTACTTTGGCTACTGGTGCAGTTCAAAATACATTGTTCTGTTTAAAATATTCCTCAGGCAACCAAAAATATTCATGTCTCATCTCTTTCTGCATTTGCTAGAGATCCACTAATGGGGTCCAAACACTACGGGGCACACATAGATACACCTGTTTCTAGTGATGTGATGAAAAACCTTTCATGTTTCCATGTTAACTGGGCTAAAAAATGAGCCAGTAGTGTAAAAATATAATTTGGCTGTGCAAAATTGAGATCCTGCATATATGCCTCTTTCTAATACACTACCACCCACTTGAAATTATTATTCAAACATGCAAATTGGGTAACCCAAAAGAAAAACCTGGCCACCTGATCTCTGTGGCCTGCTTATTCTGTTGTTCCACCATCCTTTGAAAATTATTTTATTGAAAACATTTTTGCGAGCTGGCTGGCTGTTTTCCTGGAAAATAGCTTCTGAATAAATAATAGGATGTGGTGGAAACTCTATGGAAACTGTGGGGTGTCAGTTCTGATTCCAGCTGTTGTCCTCATCCACATCTCCATTGTAATCAGTGGATCTATTAAAGTGTAAATCTTGTGGTTTCCTCCCTGACAGACTTCCAAGCCTTTTCCTTCACATTTCTCCTCTGTGGACAATTTTCATTAGGTCTTTTACAAGTCCATGAACTTTATCCAGAAGGGATGACCATCAGTAATTACCAATTTGGTTGTAGTAGTTTGGTAAACCTGTTAATCTAGAGTCCATTGGCCTCATAGACTCACTTAAATTGCAATACTAAAAAGGTAAATTAGTCAAAATCAAGCATGGTTTTGATTTTTGCAAGATATCCCGTGCAGCTCTTTTTGCAAATGATGGGCTGATTTTATTCTGAGCTCCTAAATCTAGAGTTCCCTGAGAGGTTTGGTATCTTAGTCAGAGTATGTATTTAATATAATACCTA
Organism: Promerops cafer; assembly: GCA_013398275.1. NCBI lineage: Eukaryota > Metazoa > Chordata > Aves > Passeriformes > Nectariniidae > Promerops > Promerops cafer. The sequence goes on from VZSE01010906.1 coordinate 95,795, forward strand.
TATAAAGAAAAAAAAAAGAGAAATGTGAGTACTTTAGAACAATTCTATTTCCCTTGACAAACCCAATTTTTTTCTGCTACCTTAAATACATTGTTCTGTTTTATTTTGTTTTTAGTTTCTATTTTCATAACACAGAACTAGTTTCTTATTTTTTATGTTCCTCAATTCTATAGACATTGAGAGAAAATAACACCCTGAAGGTCCTGGCAGAGGCTTCTGAAGTTAGAAACTGTACAGTAGGTGTGGTGTGCTTTTCCTCTGGGTAATGATTCTGCAAGGCAGGGCAGTGTTGCTTCATGTGGGATTGTCTCATTTTAAGACTGTTAAAAGAGTGGTCACATTATGATTTCTTTTCCCACCAAATATTGGAAAATATTTTTAAAACAGGATTTCATTAAAACAGGTCAGACTTTGTCACGCACAAATAATTAAAAAAAAAAAAAAAAAGACAGCAGCTTTTGGAAAAGAGTTAAAAGTTCTTGAGTTTGATATGCAAAAACACTAATCTTCCACTGGAGATTAGGGAAAAAGCATGGCTGGCATGGACTGTCCTCCTGTCTCTTGTTTTCTTGAGGAAGAAGAAAGGCAAGATGTTTCTCCCATAGTTTTCTAATAAGACTATGAAAGAAAATTGAAATAGTGCCAACAGACCTGAAACTCTAGTATTCTTCTTCATTGCTGCATTAAATTGAGTCCAGTAATGGAGAAATGTACCCCAGGGCTGAGCATCAACTGAGTTTACTGCAACATATTAAAAAGAAGACTTTCCATTTGCAATGCATCTATATTAAAAAAAAATAAAAAAGAGGGCAGATTTTTTTTTCCCCAGCTTAGTCTGAAAATATTTTTTGTGAGCCAGAAGTTGCTGGACCTGCCTGTCTCCCAGCTCAGAGCTGTACCTGATCTCAGGGCTGTAAAGTTCTGCTGCCTCTGGTGTTGTCCAGCCCACATCCGCTGGGCTTCCTCAGAAACTCTTGCTCTGCTGAAGGTCTGCCAAGTAAGAGATATTCCAGACAGACTACTTCACATTCAACAATCCAGATTTTTTTTGACAAAACTTGGTTGCAGAAGTGGTCTTATAAATAGCTCTGTCTTATCTTTGGCTATGGCACCAAGCATGGAGACAGGAGATACTATCTTTCAGTGTGACCTTGGACTAGTTTTAGCTTAAATAATAATAATTTTAATGGAGCTTGTAAGCAGAGTTTTGCTTTTCTGACCCTTCATAAAATTTGTGATGCAGGTATCAGCTTGCTGGAACTTGCCAGCATCCTTTCCCTGGCAGGGGTAGGAACAGGAGCTGTGGCCCTGGGCCAGATGGCTCTGGAGCAGGACTTTGAGGGAAGTGACAGTGCCTGCTTGCTCTGGTTCTTCCCAAGGCTATTGATCATTGCTGGAGACACAAAATAGATCAAGTGGCTGTGCTATGATCATTCTTACTTTTTTAGTGTACAAGCCTTACTGAAGCCTCTTCTGCTACTGAGCAATAAAGTATTCCCTCTTCCTGTAGACTTGCTTCCAGATACATTTTCTGCTGCTTACCATGACCTCAGCTGATTTTGGTGCCTTTGTGTCTGTGAGGGCATTTGACAGATTTCTCTCCTCTGCACATTTTTATAGGCACTTAATTTTCTGAAGAAATTTCTGTCTCTTTGCTGAGTTTTTTTTTTCAATCCATATAAGAAAATTCAACAATCTAAATATGCAGAATTTGATTGGCACTTGGAGGAAGGAGGATTAACTTCTACAAGTATTCAAAGGACACTGACATCAAGGAAGGAGAGGAATTTGTTAGGAGTATCCAAGACCTTATACTAGTCTCAAGAATAACTAAAACCAGAGCAAAAATGTATTTTTGGACAAGTACAAGGAAAAAACCTCCAAGGTTTACTGCTTTGTGGATGAGACTCCAGAAATAAAACCTTTTTGTCTCATCATTTATAAAGTCCTCTGCTATTCTGGGGATAGAAGCATGCAGTAGCAGGATGGAAAAGGTGACCCACGAGTCATGATTGAAGTTCTCTAGGAAGAAACAAATTTGTTATTGGTGTCATTTATATGATGGCAGTCTACAGAGAGAATATAAGACTAAAGGAAAGGTTCACCCATGCCCTGAGAAAATTGCAGACTAAAGTTCTGATCTACAATTGGATCTGAAGACATGAACTCTGGAGACAAAGGACTGTGGAATTCCAGTGCCTGGAGGGCTCTACAGAGCCACATATCTGGCTGCAGAGTAAGATCTGTCAGAGACCCAGCTTCAGCTTGTATCCCCTGAGTGTGCAGGTGGCACTATTGTGGATGTTCAAGTGTTTGATCTGGAGCTCTGGGAAACTTAATTGCTGATGGAAGTCACCCATCTGCTTCATCTTTCCCATTCAATGTCTTTGTCCTGTTCTAAGAAGTGTCAGAGATGCCTCTTTGCTGCTAAGAGAGTCCCAGCAGTTTCAGAGAGTTCTCCCCAGCCCAGGATCAGGTGCACAAGTTGCTGGTGCTTGTTCAGACATCCTTACATGATACCAGAATGGACTTGTCTACCTGACCAATCTGATCTGTGAGTAGAGAAGAAACTGCCCTTCCCCTTAATTTTTTCAAGTAACTTGTCTGAAAATGGTTGGCTCTTGAAAATGTTTGTGGTTTGGCCTCTAAGTCCCTTTCTAGGAAAATGAGAAGCTTTTGCAAACCAGATGATTACAGGACAATGCAAAACAAGCCCCAAACCTATGTTTGTTGTCTTGTTATGGAACTTATATGTACAGAAGCTGTACAGAAAGCTGCTTGGGGGCACTTTATTTTAGTTTTGGACATTTATTTTCTCCTGTACAAAAAATATTGGCTTTCTATTTTTAAAAATTGTAAGTGGAATATCTCAACCCTATAACTTACTTAGGGAATGTATTTGAAATTATATGAAGTCTGCACTGTTGAGATGAAGGCATGAGATCAGTAGCAATCTCTGTACTGCTTTCTGAGGCAGAATGAATTTTAGTCACATTAGACTACATGAATTAGTTACATGAACTTTAGTTACATTTTAGTGCATTAGACATTCAATTTTTTTTCACTGAGGGATCAGAAATGCACAGTGTGTTGGAAATGCAGCCACACCATAAAATAATCTATTTTTAAGACATGAAATTCTCTCTAATGAAGCACTCTCAAGACCTACACTCACAGTTGTAGTCCTTAGTTACTCATTAAACTGACCTTAGAGCCTGCACATACAGAGGGACTTATTTTCTTCCCTATTTCCATATCTTCACATCTCTTTCTCTCTTGCTTCCTTTTCTATTTTTTTTGCACATCAGTTTCTCCATCATCTGTTCAGTTCAGTGCATTCTCCCAGCCTGAGTGGAAAAATTTTGAAAATCCTGAAGGAGGCTTACAGGGTAGAAGCAGTGGGAAATGAGGGCGCAGAAACAAAAAGGAAGGTCTTACTCATGAAATGGTGTGGCACTCTCAGCAAGAGGGGAAAAAATGTGGTGAAGAGAAAAAGAAGGTACATGCTTAAAATCCAGCCTGAACTGGGGCCATTCCTCTTCTGCTTTTTCCTAGCTTGTGCCTTGCTGAACTGAGAACTTTGGCCTTTATCCCTACAGCTAATGAACAGGAGAAACACAAACTCCCATGAAGCTAGCCTACACCAAAAAGGATGTGTATAATATGCTTATTTTTGAGGGACATCAAGAAGTAACCTTTGAACTGAAGTTTACTCCAGTAAACAAGACAAGAACTTGAGTTCTGAGAGTGGATTGAGAAAGTAAATATTTCTGCTTGAAATATTTTTTACATTCCAGAAATAGCTGGTGTTTTATATGAGCTGAAGATATGCAACCCGTTCTAAACGAGTATAATTTTACTTTCAAAATGTGGTGTCTATCCCTCTTCTAAATCTTTAACAAATATTTTAAATAAGACTTATAACAATTTTCCTGTTGGACGTGTACTGTTCTTTCTTTCAGCTTGCAATTATTTTACTCAGAATTATTTTGTTTTTTATCACCAGCTGTGCTGAGTGTGCCTGTCTTTTGCTTGCTGCTGTAACTAGTGTTAAATGAAAAAAGATCTGAACTGTCTTCCAGTAGAAATTAGCTTAGTTACTGATGGCTCTCTAGCAATGGCCAAATGAAGCACGGAAAGGTTTGCAGTAGGTGTCTAGGGAGGCTGGGAAGGCTCTGCGGTTAACTGGAGATGAGCTCTGTGGTGTCATGGTTATGTTCCTTGTAATATCTGAAGTAGCTGGGGAAGAGCTTGCTTCTGCATTTCTGCACATCAGCCAAAATTACTTCAGAAACTACAGTTGGGCTTCTGGGGTTTCTTCAAGCCAAATAGCATTTAAGATATCGTAGTTACTGTTTCAAATGTTTCCTATAATCTAGTTGTTTCTGATTCTATCCATGAAATTGTTTTCTTTTTTATAGTAAGAAACAAAGTGTCTTTGTTTGTCAGATGTAATCCCTTTTTATAACCCAGTTCTTCCATTGTCTAGACACTGTTACTGATGGCTTCTATTAGTGGAGCAAATTGTCTCTAATTTGGAATCCAGAGTGGAAAACCTGTCAGTATGTCTATTTTACCCTTTAAAAAAAAATCACTTTTCTGATCAGCTTTTGAGTGTGAAAGAGTCTCTCATAAACCACGTTTAATTCTGTTCTGAATTGCTCTTTTTCCCTCCAAACAGTAATGATCACATAAAATGGCAACACAGAAGACCTGTATACCTCTCACCAATCACCGAAGACTTCATGTTTGTGCAGCCATAATATCAAATTTAATGGGTCCGTGGATATGTCAGTGAAAGAGATTCATCATGTGAAAAGAGAAGTAAGATACTGTAATTCTTTACTCAGCCCAGCTTTGTGCTCAAACAACTGACCTGATGGGGCACTGAAAGGACTGCTTTCACACTCTTGTCCCCCATTGTGTTCTGCAGGGGCCTTCACAGCATTAGAAGTATCTGACACAATTCCTGCTTTGTAGCAGTCCTGCTTACACCACTTTGGGTCCAAAGTAGCTGAAATACTGAGTCTCTTACAGTGAAAGAGGCTTTTTATTCATAGACTGTAAAGCCATAAGGGATCCTTGAGATCAAACTAGATGATCTCCTACATAACACAAGCCTTGCATAAATGCCTATGTGAATAAAGCATATCATTCAGAGAGCTTTTCACTTTTTGCTTGAAAGCCTCAGCTGATGAGGAATCCACCACAACCAGCTCTTGCATATTCTTTTACTGTTTGCAATTTACAGCCTGAAGTCTGTTGCCAGTGTACAGCCTAGATCACACTGCTTCTGTTTCCAATCTGCTCTTTTTTCTTCTGGACTGTGACCAACTCACATTTTTTACTTTTTATTGCACAGTAGATAGAACAAAATGTAGAGTAGAATAATGCCATTAGAGAAAAAATGTTAGTAAAAATATTAACATTCAATTTCTCTGTAGTTTTATTAAAATATATGCTACTAAGTTCCTACTATTAATTTTCAAGATTTATCATAGAATATTAGTGAGAAATACTTAGGTGTGTATGTGTTACAGATGCAGGTAAACCCCAAGAGCATTTTCAGTCAGGCCGGTAGGAATTTGGCTCGGAGGCCTCAATGCCTTTGTAAAGGAATGCCTTTGAAAAGTTACATCTCAGTCACTTCCATCAGTCCAGTACAATTGGTACAGGTCAACATCAAATGCAGGTATTAGTGTGGCTCTGAAAATGGTAGAACTGGATCAGCATTCAGCTGGTCCCAGGCAGAGGATTCTGGTGCCTGAAGTTGCTTCTCACTGTCTGTCCTTGTGTGTGAGACAGGTGTGTTCAAGCATTCCCATGCTGTTGGGAAGCTTGCAATCACTCTTCATTAATTTGATGTTATTAAAGATGTGATGACATTAAAAAAACATTTCAAGCAACAAATACAAAATTAGCAACTACAGTTCCAAGTAACATAAAAAATTATGAGTCTTTACAAAAAATGGGAGAATTGTTTATATGCTTCCATTAATTATATGCAGCTCTTACAGCAAACTGTCAACACACACTCACAACTTTGCAACAGTATTTTTGGAAGTGTATTTCCTGTAAGCCAGAATGTGGATTTGCACAGCTCTAAATTTTTTTCATCAGTTTGCTTACCATGGCATCCTTGAAATAGATATTACTTAGCTCAAACTGGCTGGAATGTTTGGTAGGACAGGAATTTAACTTGAAACTGAAAAATAAGATACTAGTAATTACTATTACATGTCCCTTAAAAAGCCCATGAATTAATCAGTTCTTCCTCCCCTCTTTTTTACTTAATGCTGAAGAATTTTCTAGGTTAATGATACTTCCAGGCATAAATTCTTCTCCCAAGTCATCTATTTTTCCACCTCAAACTGGTCCCTGAAACTATGTGGAAACATACCTTGTTATGTGTGGCAAAGAGGAGAAGCAGGGGAGAGGTATCCAGAACTCTGTTTTTTTAGAATGGCCATCCCAGAGGACTGGAATACCATAAAGTTCAGCCAATTACTCAGAAGTTATTCTTGACACAAACAAGAGCAAGTTAAAAACAAATAAAACTACTTATTTACATAGTTGGAAAAAAACCCCCATGAAATGCAGAACATGCAAAAATATATGAACAGAAATGAAAGTAGAAAAAAAACCCCAACACTCTCATCTGGCAGAAGCTCTGGTTAGCACTGAATGTTCTTTCTCCCTAGACGAGTCATCTCTCAACCTGGTGGGTGCTTTACACTGGTCTTGATTCTACAGCTTGAGGTTGCTTTCTCAGAAAAGTCCCATCCTAGGGGGCCCCTAGGTCTCCTCCTAGCCCCCTTCAGAGTCAAGGCTCCCCTCCCCACCCCCTTGTCAGCTAGTTAATACAGGCAAGGAAGGATTTATACCCTTCTCTCAGTAAACTGGTGTTTACAGCTTCCTGCTCCGGTGAGTTTAGGGTGGAACCTCAATCGTGCAATCATGGGCATGGTTCTCTTTTCCAAAGAAGCCGTGCCAATTACTAGCAGTAGGCAGAAAATTGAAAGTTCACTTTTTTTCAGTTAAATAGTAATGACAGGTTCACAGAAGTTAGAGTCATAGAATCATAGAATCATTTAGGTTGGGAAAGACCTCTAAGATCATCAAGGCCAGCCATTAACCCAGCACTGCCAAGTCCACCACAAAACCATGTCCCTAAGTGCCGCATCCAGGCATTTTGTAAATACCTCCAGGGATGGGGACACAACCACTTGCCTCAGCAGCCTGTTCCAATGTTTGACAATTCTTTTCAAGGTATTTTTCCCAATATCCAGTGTGAACTTCAAATTCAAATTGAGGTCATTTGTGCAAATTGAGGCCATTTACTCTTGTCCTCTCACTTGTTACACTTGCTACTTAGACAAAGAGGCCAACCCCAACCTGGCTACACCCTCTTTTAAGGCAGTTGCAGAGATTGGTAAGGTCCCCTATGACCCTCCTTTTCTCCAGGCTAAACATCCCCAGCTCCCTCAGCCGCTCCTCCTAAGATGTGCTCCAGACCCTTCATCACTTTATGCTTGTTGAATCTGTGAAGTAGCATCAGGAACTGGTTGCTTCAATGTTTTGGAAATGAAGTGTGATGATTCCTCCTGTAAATGCTTTCCTTTGGTTCCTG